>VYZU01076586.1:0-12234 GCA_013401355.1 Ceyx cyanopectus
AAAAGAAAAAAAAGAAGATAAGCTCCAACCTGTATGGCTTGATCCAGCTGTTAATATCATGGAATAGTTTCAGGCTGGTGCCTCCTTGTCTCTGTTCTGTCACAGACCTAAAGTCTGAAAAACTGGAGGACAAGAACTGGTGTTCTTGGCTTTTTTTTTTTTTTTTTTAAAGGAGATACCAGTATGGAAGGCTGATTGCCAAGAAGTGGTGTTTAAGTTGACAGCTGGACAGATGACTGTTTGCTTAGCCTCTAGGAAAAGGGAGAGCAGAAATCAAGAATAATCTAGTTTTTAACAGTAGGAACTCTAGAAAAAGACAAGATGGGAAAGAGAGGGTGGAGGAGTAAGGGCAGCAATAACTTAAGAAATGTGAGGGAAAAAAAGCAGAAAAAAAACCCAACAAAAAAACAGAAGTTGCTTTGGTTGCTTCCATTTCCAAGAAATATATTGCTGTCCCTTTAATTCCGTATGCCTCTTTGGCACAAGCACCAGGGGAAGGATTACACTTTACTAAGGAAGTAATGCAAACTTGTCTTCATTTGGTTACCATGGATATGGCACTATGTGAGACAAAGCCTTCCATTTGCATTGCAAACAGCTAGGAGCAGTGAAGGACACCCAGCTTGATATGCTGGCCACAGTGTCCCAGGTTCTTCCCCCTGACTGATCACATGTGAAGCAACCACCAGCTTTGGGTCTGTGCTTGGTACCAAGAGAACCAGGGGAAGGCAAGTTGCATTTCAGGTGAAGAAGGAAGAGGCAGAATCGTGCACATCTGCAGATCAAATGGCATTTCTGGTGCTACCCAGTGTGAAACAGTTAACAGTTAGGTAAGGCAATTATTTAGCTTCCCAGCTTTTCCCCAGTGAGGTACTAGAACTGAATCAATATGTTGGTAATCCGGAATAAGTGATTTCCACAAACACTGGAATGGAATAGAAAGCAGCCAAGTCTTATGATTGATGGGCTTACAAGCAACAGTTTTTAACTAGCTGAGTGTCCTCTTCATTCTGCAGAAGTACTGTATAAAGTACCTTAATTTTACACAAAATCCAATTAAATGAGCAAAATTAACAATCCCCTAAACTGACTTAGTGGGAACTAGCAGAGTACAGTTAATAGTGAAGAGGGAAATGGTCTTGTTTCCCTAAAACAAATTGCAGATGATTGTTTGTCTATTAGATTGCTAGATTGTCAGTAATTCTTTTTTATTGCTTTGAGCTCTGCCAGATATACAGTCACACATCATTTTTATTTCAACTGACATGGAAGACAAACAGTATGACCCTGCTTCTATGGATAAAAATGGCCAAATTGCCATCAGTTTGAGTGAAAAAAAGAACAGGATCCCAGAAGGTTAGCCCACATCCATGAATCAAAGGTTTTCTTTCCAAGGGATCTTAGGTATGGATTAACTAGTAGATCAGACATTTGGCAAAAAAATGGTTTCCTCCCTTAGCACAGGACTAGACACATCTCTGATGGGGCCAGGGCATATATATCACTCCAGGATACTCTTCTTTTGCTCCCAGCTTCAGAAGAGTTGCCCACAGTTGGTGACAGGGGACCACCACCATCTAAGTAGTTCTTCTTTGATAAGGAGGATGCAGCCAGACCTTTCTCTATTCTTACATCAACATTCTGTTTGAGTATGGGGGATAAACAGAACCACAAAGCCTTTAGTTGCCCACCAAAGGATCCACAGAATAATAGCTTTGCACCAATATAATCCCATTTACATCGGTAGTTTTCTTTCCTGCAGATATCTGTGAGTGAAAGAAGAATCAGCCCCAGATGTGTTTGCCTTTTCCCTTTTTTCTAAAGCAAGCAGCTGCCACCATGCCTGGCCCTTAATGGTGTTTATAACACTGCTCATGGGGAGCTCAATTCCACTGCTGTTGTGTCCCTGAGCAAACACTGTGAGTAAAGAATGGAGAGCTTTGCAAAAGGGTTAAGTTGCCTCTTTGTTCTGGTGTCCCACCCCAGCACATTCCCTTGAACTCCCATTCAAACCCTGTAGTGGCACAGCAATATGTGCCCCTGAGACTGGTTTTATTGGTGCACAGCATCACCAGATCATGACCTTCACATACCCTGAGGATCAGTTCAGGCATTCCCAGCAGCCCTAATGTTAACTGCTGATGGGACTTTCAGTGAACGTGCTGCTGAGGAAAGGAACAGGGAAGGGAGAAAAAGTTAAGCACAGAAATACTGCCCCAGCCTCATGGTGTCTTTGCAAGGACCACTGGAATTTATATGCACACATTTCAGTCTTTTCCTATCCTTCTGGAGCACCTACCAATGGAACAAAGCCCTAGGTCTACTCTTTCCTCCTCCATTTCTACACCAGCCCATGAAGAAAGTCAAGAAGGAAGAGAGTGGGACTTGAAATGGGAGTAAATACCTGCCTGGACTGGCAGCTCTTTCTGCAAGCCTCCAACACCTCTCCAGTGCTTTGAGTCCTCAGCCTCCCCTTGCAGCAGTTTGTAGAGGATTTGCTTCCCGCGGGCTGCTCTTAGTGCTCTCCCTGCTGTGCCCTGCAACAGGATTATGCAGAAAATGCCAGTGTCATCTTGTCTGGTCAGGCCAAAACAAATATAGATCCTGAACATAAGTAGGTCTCCTTGAAAACTGAACTTAGCATTTAATTTACTTATAGTCCCATCCTCCTCCTCTGGAGGATTTACATACTCTGGAGTAAAACTGATTAGGAAACAGTTTTCTTCACATTTCTTTAAACTTTAGTACACCAACCAGTAAAGATGTAGGTGGGTGGGATGGTAAGTTTCTTGAATAACAAAGTGACTTGGAGTGAATAATCTATGAAAAATACTGTTTTCTTTAATGTCTGAAAATAAGTTTGAGTCCACCAATCAATAGGTCTGTTCCCTCTGTGTGTCCAGTAGTCTGTTTAATTTGGTAAAAACATTAAGAGGGAAGGGAAAAGCAGCATTCCCTGCTTCCTCACATCAGCACGACCATAAATTCTATATGGTAATATTGAATCTATAAATGCCAGATATCCTGCTATTTCCTCTGTTTTCAAGGGAGTTACAGGCTGATATTCCAGAAGAGGTACATGGCCTGCTATTTTAATTTTTAGCACTGTGAGAGCCAGGAATAACTCACCCTGACTCTTATGGACA
The DNA here is from genome assembly GCA_013401355.1 of Ceyx cyanopectus. NCBI lineage: Eukaryota > Metazoa > Chordata > Aves > Coraciiformes > Alcedinidae > Ceyx > Ceyx cyanopectus. The sequence continues at coordinate 3,147 of VYZU01076586.1, forward strand.
AGGCTAAATTTGCAGAACTGAAATTTAGAACACTGTTGGGTTTTTTTCCTTCTCAATAAAAGTAGGATCTTGAAACAATAACGGACACAGCAATAGTTAAGTGTGTTGGCCCTTGCAATGTCATTCTTTCAGGGCTCATTTCAAAGGTTGCTATCAGTACAAACTATTTTTACATTTCTTGCTGTTTATAGCAATACAGTTCTAGTGAAATCTGGTTCTCACCAACCTTTATATCCTTACCCTACCCTCACATATTATCTCAGACTTCAAAAAGCTAATACTGATTATGGGATGGATATGCAATTTGCTAATATCTCACTAACATCCTAACACAGAGTCATAAACCCTGAGTCTGCTTGCTTGCAGTCAGTCATACCCAATTTTATCATGATTCTGGAACTGGTTTGGATAGCTTTAGGATTTCACAAGCAGTCTGGTTGGCTTCAAACAGAAGCCAGCATGCTTGGTATATGTCAGGATATAAGGAAAGAAATCAGAGAAGGCTGACATCCTCTCCCAGGTTAGAGGTTCACAAGAATTCCTCTAACAAGTGTTTAACCATAATTACTCCCTTCTTTCTGCAGGCAGTACAAAATTTCAGATGATTTTTATTTCATATGGAAGAAGACAGGTTTTGCCCAAAATTACTCCTGATTTAACTGACACTCACTTCAAGACTAATTCTGAGACTATAGAAGTCAATTGAAATTTACCTACTGAGAATTTGGTTCAAGGCTTCATCCATATCAGTCTTAGCCATCACCACCATTAATTAGCCCCCATCTGTGAACTGGCCTAGGAAATCCCAAAGGAAAACATTTTACTCTTCTCTGTTGATATGAGTATGCCTTGTGTACTGAGGGCAGGCAGGGGAAGACTTTAAGTGTATGTAATCTTTTGTGTTGTAGGCCCTTAACCAAACAGAGCTGTCACTGAAACAATTCCTAATCCTGTCTAAATATCTAAGAAAGCAAATAGTATAGTTGAAAAATTAGTAACTTAATCTGACTTCATATGGACTAATAAAATTACATGGCTCAGTATCTTAGTGTTATCATTAGACACTGTATATTTAGTTGCTCAGTCACATAAGCTTCAATCTTTAGCTGCTGGTAATGGCATTGTCCCATGCACATGGAGAAATACAGCATGGGACACAGTCGTGCTGTGTTAGACACACCTTCTCTTTTTTATTCAATGTGTTTGATACAGTGAAATGACAGAAAAGGAATTTTGTCCTCCAAAGATACCTCCCTTGGCATCACCCTTCTGCCAGCAGTGCTTGTCTGGCATAGGCTTACAAATGCAGCATCAATATAAAATAAGGGCAAGAAAACAAGGCTTACCTGGGCCAGCAATGGCACTGCAAAGCATGCTCTAATGCTTCTTCAGAAGCCAGAGGAGGCTTGGGTGAGACTCTCCAGCAGCTCCCCCATCTCAGCTCAACAGCTTTGAAAATCTCTCTCAGATTTCCCCTTCCTAAAAGAGAGAGGGCAAACATTTGCCTAACCTGGGCTGATATTTTCATAATCTCCACCCACGCACTCCAAAAATAAACCTGCTTTTCAAATACATTTTGTCTACTCTGTGTCACATAAGTGTTTTCAAGAATATATGTGTTCAGGAAGTTTTGTATAGTTTAATTGTTTTTCTTAAACTGGCTTGGGAAGTTGACACAGTGCAGATTTTAGGACCAGTAAGACTGGTTGTGAGGGCTTCTGCCTGTTGATGCCAGCACAGATTTGTATGTGAATGCAAAACACGCTGGGCAATCCTATGAGGTGGGGCAGACACTGGCTGGGAAGAGGTCTCAGTGAGGTCCAAAACTGGACCACCTTAATGTGGCCAAGCTACACCATCTTCTACAGGTGTGAAGGTCCAGATGTCCACAAGAAGGCAGCCTGCCCAATTGCCAGTCAGGTGCCTGGGGAGGGTGGTGACTGCAGAGCAACAATAAAAATTCCTGCTGCCTTCATGACACATGGAAATGGCACAAAGCACTCTCAAACATCAATCCCAAGAACAAACAAGACTTTTAAAACAAACAGACGAGCTAACAAAAACAAACTCAGCACTTGAAAACTAATGAAAATAACAACACAGCCAAAGCTTACAAAGCTGCTCTCATCAGACTTGAAAAAAATAAATAAACAGCCCGACAAACAACAAATCCAACCTTGCAAAGCTACTCTCGGCAGCAAAATATTCCCAAACACACAAGTGCTGCAAGGTGTGCCATTTCAGCTGGGGGCAAGGACACTCTGCATAGCTCCAGTACACCAGAGATATTGAGCAGACCAGCTAGAAAGGATGTCACCCAGGGCAATCTCATATTCTCAGCCTGGCTCAGCCTCTGACCTTCGCTAAGTGTTCTGGACAAGTAATTTGACTTCTGTCTCTGCACTGTTATCTCTAATATATATGTTATCTCTGCATCTCATAAATAAAAAAGCATTCTAGCAACCTGGAATATAGAATCATAGAACCATTTTGATTGGAAAAGACCATTACAATTATGAAATCCAACTGCTAACCAACTGCTATCCAATTGCTATCCAACTGCTAACTGACAGGTCACCACTAAACCATGTCCCCCAGCACCACATCTACATGGCTTTTAAATCCCTCCACAGATGGGGACTCCACCGTTCCCCTGGACAGCCTGTATATTAAGGTATGCATACTACTTTACACTTTAATATTCTATATTCCCTATGGTCATCTAAAGTCAGTCCTCACTGGTGATGAAACATCTCTGCAAGCACATGCTACAAACTTGGAGAGCAGCACTCCTGAGCCCTTTAACCAGGACTCTGACCAGAAAAGTCATCACAATGTCTCCCTCCATGTACACTTGAAAGCTCCAAGTTCATACTGGATGGGTTTAATGAAATAGCCAGATCATGAAACTGTGATCAAGGAGATTAACTAAACAAGTATTGAGACAGAAAAAAATAGATCAAAGTAAAAAGAATCCAGTCAGAGCTCTTCCAGAGCTCTTGGAGAGGAGCTACTTTCCATACATGAATACACTTCAGACATAATTTCATAAAGTGCAATTTATCCTTCCCCCTTCCTCCCAGTCTCCTACACTTTCTGGCTTCCCACCTTATCAGTAAGTCCAAAACACAAGCACTGGTTTCACATGTAACTTCAGTCCATTTGCCATCTCTCCTCACTCATGCTTGGGGATAGATGTATAAAACTGGAAATAACCTAAGTGCGACAGAGCTGTACTGAGCTCCATTAGACTCCTGCTGCACAGCACTAACTGGTTGGCATTATTGTGTGGCACTTTAACAAAGATAAGCAAGTTTAACAGTACTAGTTGATGTTGCTGCAAGATGCCCAGCAGAGCCTGCAGGGATGTCTCTAAACAGCAAGTTGTGTTGCATAATATTCATAGAGCAAATTCATCCTCACAAAATTATGTTATTTTCCCAAGTGAGATCTCAGCCTCTTTAAGAGGGAAAATGTCACCAGTCTGGGTTAGTCATTTATCTGCACTTGTCCTCCCTTTATTTTCAGAGCATTCTGTGGATCATTGTACTAAAGAGGTGAAGTGAGAAAAATCAAATTAAAGAGGCCAACAGAAATAAACCATCTTCTTTTTCACAGCTTTTTAACCAAGTGAGACACTGTATCCCAGTGTCTTTGTGGCAGCCGTTGTGATGCTATTTATTGTTACCATGAACACAATTTACAAAAAAATTCCTTTCATATGGTGATTTTCATCAGGTCTAAGAAACTGTATTTAAAAGATATCCACTGCCCAGTATGTAACTGCTGGATAAAGTGTCATTCTCAGTTTTCTCTCTAAAATTTTCCCATATACAAAATCCTTTTGGTTTGTTTAGATTTATGATCTTTCCACCATTCTTATTTAATATTGTCCCCTCTTTTTTCCCCAAAAATATAAGAAATAGCAACAAGAAGAATCTCAAACATCCCCAGCTTTNAAACGTCAAAAAAAAAATGTTCTAACCAGCTTTATCTCTAATTCTTCTCCCTGCTCCTCCCTCAATCTTTGAGGAGAGTCACATCCTGTTAAAAGACATGTTTATCTTTAAGGAACAACTGTGATAAATTCTGATTATGAATATGATTGCCAAGTGATGGTAAACTGGCTTCTCAGGTTTGCAGGCAAATGCTCTGCATCTGGTGGGAAATCACAATAGAGTCACAGTCTTCATGTAGTCCTTTCTATTAAAAAAAAACACTTGTCTGTAACTTCAGAGTTGATGTACTTTGTTGTGGCCCTTGGCAGAGGATGAAAGGCACATACCTGACATCTTAGCTCCATATAAGCCACAATAAGGAACTATCTCAAAAAACAAGTATGACAAAGCTGATCATTAATTACTGCAGAGATTCAGTCTCATCCCCTGCAAAGGATGTGGGATTGCACCAGCAAATCTGAGGTTATATTTCATTCATATACATTGAGGTTAGAAGGAATGGATTTGCACAAACACCCCAATGGACAAATTCCCCCACCCCCACCTTATCTCAGTGAGACTCCAGTGACTCCAGAGTAACTGGCCAGAGTTTAGGCTCAGAAGCAGCAACACATACTCAGAATTAAGCACAGCTTCCACTGTTTTGCTGTAGGACAGACTTACATTTGAAATTAAGCAAGCTGGACTCATCTCTTCAGCAGTAGATTTTCTGATAACTTTTCTGCAATAATTTTTTTTTTAATTACCCATCTCCTGTTAAAAAAAAAAAAGTTTAAAAAGCCCAGTTTTTTCCTCAGAGATATAAAGCCACAGATGCCTTCTGTACAAATAAAATCTAACAATTTGGTTGATGACCTGTGACACCAAAGTGAAACTATTCCTCTAAGAGCTATTTCTAGCATACTAGGCTAGGCAAAACCCAGAACATTTTCCAACAGGACAGTCATTAATAAAGAGCTATCTGCATGTGTCCATGTGTCTGCTTTCTGTGGGTGCATATGGGGAGTGTACAAAATTAGAAGAAAGTGCTGAAAGTCGATTTTTCCAGCAGTCCCTGTGAAGTTAGCCAGAAACATGACAAAGAACAAATCTGGATGGGGAAGAAAAATTATATGTATTCTCCTGCAACCCATGGTACAAAGAGCTCCTTCTGGGCTCTTGCTGTATCTTATCTTCCCTTTGTCATACAGGAGCCACCCAAGTCAGACTGCTGAAGACAATTTGGGAGGACAGCATATAAATGCCAGGGGTTGCCCTTGCCCTGTCCTGTGACTGAGCTCTCCCTAGAGATGTCCAGTTGGAAAGTTTCTGGAGAACTTCCTTTCCCCAGTGAAAAATGGGGCTATGTTGAAATTCTTATGAGAATGAAGCTTTCACAAACTGGGACTATTTTTTTTTTTTTTAATTACTTATAAACAAGCACATATAGAAAGACACTCCAGTGTTTTCACATCCTATTTTTTCCAGTCTACTACCCATGTTATAACTGGCAACCATTGCTCAGCAACTCCAAAAAGTGAGTAAAACCCCTTTTGTTTTCTTCTTGATTACTTTCAAATCTTTGTCAATAACAAAACTGTGCAGACATTGGCATAAAAAACAGTAAACTGGTGTCTAGAAAATGTTGCTGTGACTTTTGGTTACATTTTAAAAACTACCACAATCTAGGAAATCTATATGGCTATCATTTTCCATTTCTTCATGCCTGTGCACAGATTAATACCACTGTCTATGCAAAGTTTGTTGGTTGCTATAATTGACTAAGTGTCCTCTATAGGAGGAGACAGAAAATTATATATTTTATAAAAATGCTTCAGATCACAAACCTTTTGGATCCCATAGAAAGATTAGAAAGACTCTACTAGTAAGTGTAGAATGAGAATATTCTTCCAAATCAAATCCATCTTTGGTACAGAAAGGAGTGAAATGATCACTTGATTTTAATTTTATCCTTGCTAGGAGTGTGTTCATCATTTTTAAGTAGAGGGTGCTGCAGGAATTGGTGCCATAGTCAAAATACTTTGTAGAAGAACAAATATTTTGGGGTGACTATATTTTCTTTAGTATTTTAGCATTTGTGTAATCCTCGCTAAAATTCCTTGAACTTTTATCTTTTTGGTAGTGAAGATAGCTGACAATCTTCTAAAATATAACATCTCTAAAATATTTCTCTTAGAAAAGGAATAAGTTCCTCTAAGTTCTTAGACAATCACTGCAATAAAATACACTAGAAAAGCAGAGCAACAGCATTTGGACAAGAATGTTTGTAAAAAGACCTGGACAATATTTGATTAATTGAACAAACATGCAAATTTCCACCAGCAGAGGTCATTTTCATTCTAGAATGAGTTAAGGATCTCAAAAATCTGTCTTTTAATCTTAAAAACTGCCCCAGTGCCAGGAGTAGTATTCATCAAAGTAATCTAGGGCAGGATACAAAGAAAAATAAAAAGCTTAAGCAAATGTTCTTCTTTTAATCAATTAAATTGAATCTGTACTGTGAATTATCAACAAACCCCTGCTTCCACAATTCCTGTGCATATGGGATTGGTCTGTTTCAGCAACCCTGATAACCTAAAATAATCTAATACTTTTCCTGAGCAATTATATTTCTCTGGGAAAAACTTGCATATGCAACAGCAAAACTTCATATAAATCTGAGTAAAAATGTGGTGGGCAAATGGGAGCCATCTGTTTTCTGCCTTTTCTTTCTCGTGTCTACTAGCATCACCTGTGACTCCCTTTGCAGAAGGCCAGATCCCACCCTCACATACACTGCCTTGGTGGCACAGCTCTGACAAATGGTGTGTTCACAAGGACATACACATGCNTTTCTGCAATAATTTTTTTTTTAATTACCCATCTCCTGTTAAAAAAAAAAAAGTTTAAAAGCTCAGTTTCTTCCTCAGAGATATAAAGCCACAGATGCCTTCTGTACAAATAAAATCTAAAAATTTGGTTGATGACCTGTGACACCAAAGTGAAACTATTCCTCTAAGAGCTATTTCTAGCATACTAGGCTAGGCAAAACCCAGAACATTTTCCAACAGGACAGTCATTAATAAAGAGCTATCTGCATGTGTCCATGTGTCTGCTTTCTGTGGGTGCATATGGGGAGTGTACAAAATTAGAAGAAAGTGCTGAAAGTCGATTTTTCCAGCAGTCCCTGTGAAGTTAGCCAGAAACATGACAAAGAACAAATCTGGATGGGGAAGAAAAATTATATGTATTCTCCTGCAACCCATGGTACAAAGAGCTCCTTCTGGGCTCTTGCTGTATCTTATCTTCCCTTTGTCATACAGGAGCCACCCAAGTCAGACTGCTGAAGACAATTTGGGAGGACAGCATATAAATGCCAGGGGTTGCCCTTGCCCTGTCCTGTGACTGAGCTCTCCCTAGAGATGTCCAGTTGGAAAGTTTCTGGAGAACTTCCTTTCCCCAGTGAAAAATGGGGCTATGTTGAAATTCTTATGAGAATGAAGCTTTCACAAACTGGGACTATTTTTTTTTTTTTTAATTACTTATAAACAAGCACATATAGAAAGACACTCCAGTGTTTTCACATCCTATTTTTTCCAGTCTACTACCCATGTTATAACTGGCAACCATTGCTCAGCAACTCCAAAAAGTGAGTAAAACCCCTTTTGTTTTCTTCTTGATTACTTTCAAATCTTTGTCAATAACAAAACTGTGCAGACATTGGCATAAAAAACAGTAAACTGGTGTCTAGAAAATGTTGCTGTGACTTTTGGTTACATTTTAAAAACTACCACAATCTAGGAAATCTATATGGCTATCATTTTCCATTTCTTCATGCCTGTGCACAGATTAATACCACTGTCTATGCAAAGTTTGTTGGTTGCTATAATTGACTAAGTGTCCTCTATAGGAGGAGACAGAAAATTATATATTTTATAAAAATGCTTCAGATCACAAACCTTTTGGATTCCATAGAAAGATTAGAAAGACTCTACTAGTAAGTGTAGAATGAGAATATTCTTCCAAATCAAATCCATCTTTGGTACAGTCCCCTCTTTTTTCCCCAAAAATATAAACTGAAATTTTATAAAGTCTTTCAAACCCATTACTGTTTTAGTAATATCAAACCTACTATTTTGACTGCTATAATTTATTTTGAATAAAAGTATTGTAATAAGATCCATTTCTGTGTAAAAAAAAGCTTTTAAACTGAAAAAAAATATAAATTGTTGTGATGGAAAATGCTACAATGGCACATTTTGTACTAGTCCAGAAGAAAAATCATCCTAAACAGCCAGGTCAAGAGCTGGTCAAGATGAACTATTTCCATAAAATGCTCTCAGTTTAGCAGATCAAATTATTTTTATGAGAAAAACGTCAAAAAAAAAATGTTCTAACCAGCTTTATCTCTAATTCTTCTCCCTGCTCCTCCCTCAATCTTTGAGGAGAGTCACATCCTGTTAAAAGACATGTTTATCTTTAAGGAACAACTGTGATAAATTCTGATTATGAATATGATTGCCAAGTGATGGTAAACTGGCTTCTCAGGTTTGCAGGCAAATGCTCTGCATCTGGTGGGAAATCACAATAGAGTCACAGTCTTCATGTAGTCCTTTCTATTAAAAAAAAACACTTGTCTGTAACTTCAGAGTTGATGTACTTTGTTGTGGCCCTTGGCAGAGGATGAAAGGCACATACCTGACATCTTAGCTCCATATAAGCCACAATAAGGAACTATCTCAAAAAACAAGTATGACAAAGCTGATCATTAATTACTGCAGAGATTCAGTCTCATCCCCTGCAAAGGATGTGGGATTGCACCAGCAAATCTGAGGTTATATTTCATTCATATACATTGAGGTTAGAAGGAATGGATTTGCACAAACACCCCAATGGACAAATTCCCCCACCCCCACCTTATCTCAGTGAGACTCCAGTGACTCCAGAGTAACTGGCCAGAGTTTAGGCTCAGAAGCAGCAACACATACTCAGAATTAAGCACAGCTTCCACTGTTTTGCTGTAGGACAGACTTACATTTGAAATTAAGCAAGCTGGACTCATCTCTTCAGCAGTAGATTTTCTGATAACTTTTCTGCAATAATTTTTTTTTTAATTACCCATCTCCTGTTAAAAAAAAAAAAGTTTAAAA
>VYZU01076586.1:16003-27667 GCA_013401355.1 Ceyx cyanopectus
AAAAAAAAAAAAAAAAAAAGGCTAAAAATTAAGACATACCTCTTAGGCACAGCTATGGCATGAACTTCAGAAAGCATTTAACTCTTTTCCTGTAACAAATTAAACATAAAAACAAAGTGAAATGGAAAATCTGATAAACCGTGCAATTGTCCATAATGAACATTGATAGTAGCACAATGAGTCAGGTAAGTAAGTGGGTATGAGGAGAGCTGGTACTAGCTAGTCCTCATATAATCATACTGGAGATATGCTTAGGATGAGTATCAGGGAGCTTAGAGTTTTTTGGATGGCAAGTGGCTGAGAAAAACATTTCCCTCTACAGTGATATGCTGCCAATAAAACACCTTGCAGTAGCTGGCCAAACCCCTCTCTACTCTTCACTTTTTCCCTTCACTGAAACTGTAAGTTTCCACTATGGATATGTTGTGCTATCTGCTGAAGAAACACAGTACAAACTCGGTATTGTTTTAACATTCTCACTGAGTTTATCATCAATAACATCACATTATTTTTCTTCCCCCACCCCACCAGGATCCTGGATCCCACTTCACTAGACACCACATAAATGCCATAAACACATACTAACTTCTAAACATGTAGAAATAATACCTTAATTGTTGCTATTCAGGGAACATAATTTTGTAGTTAATTTGGAGTTCTGGAACAATTTTCTAGCAAGATACATGTATTTCTTGAACTGACAGATAATTGTTCCTGTCTTTCACACTCAGCATTTTGTTGAGCTTCCTACCCCAAAACATACTGTGGGACCAGATGATGCAGATGAAACTGCAGAGATGATGCTACTTTGGTGTTTTGAGAAGACTAATACATGTTGACTTCTTATAAAGCAGTCCCAGGACAGAAAGTCAATTGAAAACTGGACTGTGGACATGCTGGTGTCCTGCACAGTAACACAGTGAAGGTGGGCTTGAGTTTGATCCAAAGCACCTGAAAAAAATAATTAGAAAAAATGAATTAGGTCCAGCAACAAAGACAGCAAAGGACAGGGTTGGTTATAAATGTCATGAAGAGTCTTACTGGGGGCAACAAGAAAGAGTGAGGAAAGGATGTGAAATATCCATTCTATGTCTGAAAACACTGCTTAGCAATCACTACACAGGAATTAACACTTGGCAAAGCAATAATATCCCTACTTCTCCTTGTTTTACACCAAGGACCGAAAAGGGAGTTGAAGGAGATTAATTACTTTGCCTGTTAATCAATGCAAAGACATATTTTCCTGTTCCTCCATCTCATAATTTTTATTTCATCTAGTTTGGGCTTTTTTAGGGTTGCCAGATGTCCCAGTTTCACTGGGACAATCCTGGTTTTTGAAGGTACATCCCATCTGCTCTTGAAAATATTTCTGTTCACTGCTCTCTTGTTGACTGTGTGATTTTAGAGCAGTCAGCCAGCAAAGGACTGCAGGAGAGAGGCTGATAAATTATTATCAAACTATAAAAAGCTGCCTATATTTCCCCAGTGCTGAAAATTAATTCTGTAGGGACACTTTTTCACAAAATGTAAATGGTCACTGTGGCACACAAGAAATTATGAGTACAAGTCCCACCACTGCTCAGAAATTGCCCCTTAATGTGCATACATTTCAAACTGGAAGTGGTACTTCTGCCCTTCCTGGGCTGCCTGAGCTCCCATCACAGAGGGAGCCCTGGACTTCTTGATTGTGCAGACAAGAAAAAGATATCCTCTAAAACCAGTGTGGGGGAAGACATTGCAGGGAAACCTCAAGCCAAGAGTCAGACTTGGATGAAGCAGCAGTACAGGGGAGTAGTGAGGAGACAATGCTGCATCCCTGACCCAGGGAAGTCCCTCAAGGGAAGGAGGCTACAGGTCAATTAACCCACAATATCTAGAAAAAGTGGAAGCTCACTCTTATATTTACAGCTTCAGATCTATTTCACAGCTGCTGGCTTCCACAAATATACCACAATTCTAATGTATATATCACAATATTATTCCTAAAGCTCCAGCTACTTCAGTCATGTGAATGTTCAAGAATCAAAGATTTTTAAGAGCAGAAATTGTTTGTGCTCCTTACTGAAAAAAAAAAAAAAGCTTACAAAATGAACTGTGAAAGGACAAATGAAAAGCATGCCAAGTCAGTTATTTTCCATTCCTTTTTACAGTGTTCTTCTGAGGCTTGACTCATGGTTTCTGAATGCTTGGGGAGAACAGAAGATCAAGAAAAAGAGAAAGCAATGATACCTCAAAAAGGAGGTCATCTTCCTCAAATCTGATGCCACGTTTGCAAACAAATCCCATCACAATCTCTCCCGTGCATTCCCTCAGACTTAACAACATTCACACAGATACCTCCTTGGTTCCAGCAAATGTCTCATTAAAAACTGCTTTTGTCACAAATTGTGGAAGACTTGACAACATCCAGAGTGCAGGTGTTGCTGAAAGTAAAGGTATAAAACTTCCAGAGTTTAAGCAGCATAACTGTTTGTCTTTTCTCTCCTGAAGTTTGGGGAATTAAAGGAGAAAAAAAGATCAATAGTATTCACTTATCTGTCAATAAAAAATATTTGAGCTCTGTAAGAATTAGAAATATGCTAAATATATTTCAGCTAGTACATATAAAATGCTGTTAATATATTTATAAACTAAAACAGTACAAACCTTTTCTTGCAAATAACAACATATGAGAGTACTAAGTTTCTGATGGGAGAGTTTACCTAGTGGTAGAGTTCAAAAGGAAGAGTGGAACATAAATAAAATCAATCTTGCTTACATGAAATCTAAAAGGAAGATTACATCCAATGACTGATGCAGCCATAAGAGAAAGTTTTGAGCTCATGATTCCTTAAGACTACAGCATAGTAATATTTCATATTGGTATGCATTTAAACACTAAATCTCCACCTGTAAAATAAACATTTTTGCATGCAAGCACCTATTTGCAAAGGTGGAGAGATAGGTCACAAGAAATGTAATTACTCCTTAATATCTTGATTTATTCAGTCTGTGCATTCAGCTGACCACAGTACTTGCTTGTATGGTGTGTATAATATTAAACCTATATAACCTGCAATATATGGAAATGAAATNGTGGACATGCTGGTGTCCTGCACAGTAACACAGTGAAGGTGGGCTTGAGTTTGATCCAAAGCACCTGAAAAAAATAATTAGAAAAAATGAATTAGGTCCAGCAACAAAGACAGCAAAGGACAGGGTTGGTTATAAATGTCATGAAGAGTCTTACTGGGGGCAACAAGAAAGAGTGAGGAAAGGATGTGAAATATCCATTCTATGTCTGAAAACACTGCTTAGCAATCACTACACAGGAATTAACACTTGGCAAAGCAATAATATCCCTACTTCTCCTTGTTTTACACCAAGGACCGAAAAGGGAGTTGAAGGAGATTAATTACTTTGCCTGTTAATCAATGCAAAGACATATTTTCCTGTTCCTCCATCTCATAATTTTTATTTCATCTAGTTTGGGCTTTTTTAGGGTTGCCAGATGTCCCAGTTTCACTGGGACAATCCTGGTTTTTGAAGGTACATCCCATCTGCTCTTGAAAATATTTCTGTTCACTGCTCTCTTGTTGACTGTGTGATTTTAGAGCAGTCAGCCAGCAAAGGACTGCAGGAGAGAGGCTGATAAATTATTATCAAACTATAAAAAGCTGCCTATATTTCCCCAGTGCTGAAAATTAATTCTGTAGGGACACTTTTTCACAAAATGTAAATGGTCACTGTGGCACACAAGAAATTATGAGTACAAGTCCCACCACTGCTCAGAAATTGCCCCTTAATGTGCATACATTTCAAACTGGAAGTGGTACTTCTGCCCTTCCTGGGCTGCCTGAGCTCCCATCACAGAGGGAGCCCTGGACTTCTTGATTGTGCAGACAAGAAAAAGATATCCTCTAAAACCAGTGTGGGGGAAGACATTGCAGGGAAACCTCAAGCCAAGAGTCAGACTTGGATGAAGCAGCAGTACAGGGGAGTAGTGAGGAGACAATGCTGCATCCCTGACCCAGGGAAGTCCCTCAAGGGAAGGAGGCTACAGGTCAATTAACCCACAATATCTAGAAAAAGTGGAAGCTCACTCTTATATTTACAGCTTCAGATCTATTTCACAGCTGCTGGCTTCCACAAATATACCACAATTCTAATGTATATATCACAATATTATTCCTAAAGCTCCAGCTACTTCAGTCATGTGAATGTTCAAGAATCAAAGATTTTTAAGAGCAGAAATTGTTTGTGCTCCTTACTGAAAAAAAAAAAAAAGCTTACAAAATGAACTGTGAAAGGACAAATGAAAAGCATGCCAAGTCAGTTATTTTCCATTCCTTTTTACAGTGTTCTTCTGAGGCTTGACTCATGGTTTCTGAATGCTTGGGGAGAACAGAAGATCAAGAAAAAGAGAAAGCAATGATACCTCAAAAAGGAGGTCATCTTCCTCAAATCTGATGCCACGTTTGCAAACAAATCCCATCACAATCTCTCCCGTGCATTCCCTCAGACTTAACAACATTCACACAGATACCTCCTTGGTTCCAGCAAATGTCTCATTAAAAACTGCTTTTGTCACAAATTGTGGAAGACTTGACAACATCCAGAGTGCAGGTGTTGCTGAAAGTAAAGGTATAAAACTTCCAGAGTTTAAGCAGCATAACTGTTTGTCTTTTCTCTCCTGAAGTTTGGGGAATTAAAGGAGAAAAAAAGATCAATAGTATTCACTTATCTGTCAATAAAAAATATTTGAGCTCTGTAAGAATTAGAAATATGCTAAATATATTTCAGCTAGTACATATAAAATGCTGTTAATATATTTATAAACTAAAACAGTACAAACCTTTTCTTGCAAATAACAACATATGAGAGTACTAAGTTTCTGATGGGAGAGTTTACCTAGTGGTAGAGTTCAAAAGGAAGAGTGGAACATAAATAAAATCAATCTTGCTTACATGAAATCTAAAAGGAAGATTACATCCAATGACTGATGCAGCCATAAGAGAAAGTTTTGAGCTCATGATTCCTTAAGACTACAGCATAGTAATATTTCATATTGGTATGCATTTAAACACTAAATCTCCACCTGTAAAATAAACATTTTTGCATGCAAGCACCTATTTGCAAAGGTGGAGAGATAGGTCACAAGAAATGTAATTACTCCTTAATATCTTGATTTATTCAGTCTGTGCATTCAGCTGACCACAGTACTTGCTTGTATGGTGTGTATAATATTAAACCTATATAACCTGCAATATATGGAAATGAAATTTATTGCCAAATGCCTGCAGAGGAATCAAAACATCACCACCACTTACCAGCAAGTGTCTCAATAATTCATACAGCAATGCCAGCAATGGTAGTGCCACCATTTACACAAAAGATTTGCAGAAACTCTTTCTGGCTACTACATTCTATGTTTTCAGTGAGGATGCCAGTTGTTTTTCACTTGACATTTGTTCTATCTGACTTAAAAAGATGTTCAATTAAAATTTAAAGCTGCACAGATACACTTTTAAGTGCATGGAGCAGAGCTGCACAAACTCATCATTTTTCACTTGTCTCCACATGGTGATTTTGTTGTTTTCATCAAAGATGGGAAAGGTGCTTTCACTCAATAAACAATCTCAATTGTCCCCTAATAAGCAGTTAAATTCTCTGCAAACAAAACTCCTACACATGTTGTTTGCATAAGTTACTCTGGTTTTAGGGATCCTTGGACCTGTCTTCTGGTGGGTGAACTACAGATTCCTGTTCTAATAGTTGCCCAGTGAAGAGCAGTGAGAAACTATGGATAAATCTTATAGTCCAGGTATACTGAGTTTTTCACTTCCAAGATACATCCAATTTACAGTGTCTACCACAAAGACTGCACCCACACAACGTAGCTGGTATTCCCCAAATACTGGGAAGCACATGTGCATGTATTTCTGTTCAGAAAACACACTAGGCTCACTCTTCTTATAAGATGCAGTGATGACAGATTGATTAGTTTCCTCTATGCCCCACATCAGTTCACTGCATGGTTAGACATGGAATTTAAATGCCAAAATAATTACTTTTTTTTTTTTTTTGTATCAAAATTATTGCCATTAATTAGTCCGACTTGGATTCAGGAAGATCAAGCAAAGTGTGAACACTTTAATTACAGAAACCAAAGAGGTTAAACGCAGTAGGCAACTGTTCAAAAAATCCAGTGCATCACTAGAGTATTGTGTGTTCTGTGAGTGGGTTAAAAAGCAATCAGGAAAAATCCAAAAACAATTCTGCCTCTAGGATTAATTAATTCAGAGAAGGGAAAACAATGCTGTTAAATAAGAAATGACACAAAGTTCTATTTGAACTTGAAATAAATCAGATCACAGACCTGTGGGGAAGTGTGAAAGATAGTATTTGATTGTTCTCTATTTCTTACCCTTATTTTCTCTAATTGAGATCAAGACAGGAAGGGCCAGCACTGAAACACAAAAGAAAATGTTATTAAAAGTGTTGTCACTGTGAGAAGCTAAGGCATCAAAAACATTGTAAAAAGCCTTTATTACATAGGTAAAGCTATTGGAAATACATGCTTAAGTGCTTCATTGTGCTTGAACTGCAGCCTTTAATTTCTCAGACAAGATGAAACAGAATGAAGAGAGAAAGCCAAGTTGCTTTTAGTCCTGCATTGCACATCTGGTACTATAGAAGCCTTACAGTAAGTTTTGGCAGATCCAAGTGTCAGCCTTTCTGCTGAAGGTCTCGTGCAGTAACTCTCTAAAAAATGCTAACAAGGGCCATGGTGCTGGCCCCACAGAAGTTTCACCCTCAGGGAAGCACAGGAGCCCACTGAAAGGGCTCTCTCAGTTTCCCTGCCTCAGGTCAGCCTTTGCAATTGGGCTCCTGAGCTTTCCCATGCACCCCCCTGTCTGGCTTGGAGACTCTTCTGACACTGCTCAGCTCCTGCAACTTGCTCCTGCTGCAGGAACAAATCCCCTTTTCATCATCAGCAAAATGGCCTCAGCTGGGAGCCTAAGCACAGAATAGTATTTGATAGCTGGTCCCAAACGTTTGCTGAGAAGATGCCTGTCAAGATCCTCTGAGTTGATTTCCTGCTTGGTTGTCCAGTATGCCCTTGTTCACTTCCAATTATAACAACTTCTGTGCATCCCACAACTTCTTAACAGATTTATCCTAATGCACTAGATTTTTCTTAGGTGGGTGGACAGCAAAGCCTCAGAAGAGATAGAAGTCTTGCCTCAGACCTCCTGGGAAGTCTGGAGCAAGGGAAGACTTTGCACACCATCCTTCTCAGGCCCAGCATATTCCCTTCCTTTCTGAAGAACAAAGAATCTATTTTCAGAGAATGAGAAATAAAACTTACACAAGAATAAACTGACCATCACAAATACAAATATTTGCATGAAGAGTTTTGCATACCATGTTCCTGTTCTGTCAGGATATTACACCCCTTCAGCTCCTCTCCAATTCAGTTTCACGACACTTAGCATTGCTGAAAATCTGGGGCATTTCTGCTTCCAAATTAGATTTTACATGTGCATATCACTACCAACAGTATGGGAGTCCCCTCACCGTTGCTGTGGACAGATGAGGCTGTGCATGCTTTGGCATTACACACACTTGCTTAGTACAAAGTGGATGTATTTTCTCCAAGGCAAATAAAACCATTTCAACTTCTGCCTATGACTTCACAGGAGATTTGAAAAATCAAGCAAACTCATTAAGGCAATTAAATGATCTTTAAAAAGTGAATCAGCTCTGGTCTCATTCCCTGCGTTGTAAGGGAGGGAGGTAACAAAAGAATTCTCTAATCTAATCATGACTTGAAAGTAAATAAAATGAGAGAAACTGAAATAGTTGCTGACTCTTACAACAAGAAACATAAGAACAGCGACAGATAGAAGCACTGTGTCACTTCAGGGACAGAAGGATTATGTTTCTCTGCTTCTACATAATTGTCTCTACCTGGACAGATTTCCAATTGTGTCATGCACACCAAGGGGAGCATTACTGGATTAATTACTGTAGTCTACAAGGTAGTTAGTGGCCACAGTATCTAATCATATTCAGCATGGATTATGGCATTTAAATCAGAGAGGGAAGAACCTGTGAAGCTTCAAGGGTTGCAAGTCTCCTCAGATGTTTTGGAAGTACAACAGAGTAGTAGCTTTTATACCATCTTTCTCCCATATATCATCCCCTCACATTCTTCCTAATAAACAGCCTTTAAAGCACATAAAGTTCCTCTCTAACAGGGGTACCCAAGGACTAACATGTTGCCAGGGATTTTACCTAGGAAAACAAATCCATGAATACTGTGCATCTAATTGTCCAAAAAGCATTAGCAAGGTTTCTGAAGTCCAGGGGATCAAGTCTCTTCAGAATGAAGATGCTCTGGCATTTTCAGTTGAATTTTTAAAATTCCTCCTGCAATATCAAATAGTTTTCCAGTTTTCCTAAGCTTCCCTAAAGATCATTTGTATTTTTATAATGAAAAAAAAATATATAATGCTTTCAGTAAAATACAATTTTACAAAACCAAGGCAATTTTAATCTAAAATAAGTTTTTGTATAGCAGCAAGTTTGAGTTCCATATTTTTCTGCCTTGCTTTTATGAGTTCAGAAAACTCCAGCCAAACTTACAATTTTCATTGCAGCAAAATGCAGTTGCTTATAAACAGGCATTTTCAAAGATACTCCTGCAACCTCTTACACTGACATGAGATCACTGCATGGGGCAGAGCTCTGAGCCTTCAGTTCATAGAAGATGGCGGTGCTGACAGCAAAGTCAGGCCCACAGCTGAAGGAGGCAGCTTGGGTAACAATAACGGGATCTGGGACTGGCAAAGTGCTTCTCATTTTTTGAGTGACAGTGTGTTGGTTTGTAAGCAATTAACCAACCTGTACAGGTAAAGCAGAATATTCTGACAAAAGCCCATTTTTGTTAGGATAAAATACCATCAGCTACCCCTTGTAGAGCCACAAGTGCATAAATAATTCCATGCCCTGACTACCCATGGCAGCTACACCTCTGTTAACAAAAATGTGTGGTATAGACTGATGCTGCCTAAATCAGTGACATTCACTGACATTATTAGCCAATTTTGCCTGCTGGAAACAGCAGCCCTTGGGAAGGCCAGATGATAAGGATTATGCATCACATGTTGGCCTGCAAGTGGCCACCCCCCAGATAAGCAAGGATGCAAACGCGTGCTTCAGAATTAGCACCCTGAGGAGAGGAAGGGGCTGCTGCCAATTCAAGCTGATACACATTTCTGAAGACAAGGGAAAAAACTGCCCTAAATATAACCCATCAGCAGCTGAGGTGATCCAGCTGCAAATGCCACATGCCTGCTTGCTCTCAGGGATTCCTCTGGAAGGAGACTGCAAGTCAGGCTGCAGTTGGAGCTCTATGGCCTCACTAGCTGAGCCCCACACATAAACAGGAGAGCTACAAGAGTGGCCCAAGAAGCCCTTCTGTCTCAATTTATATCTTAACACAGCCATAAATTAGAAACATCATTTGCTTTAATTAAAATAATTTTCAGAGTACAAGTGCACAGCTAGGGGTCAGTAATGCTGGTATGAAACCTGCAGCATAAGAGATAGAGAATCCCCCCCAAAGACTTCACTAACACTGGCCAATGCCTCATGCACTGCATTTTTCTTCTGAATTTTCTTCCTGGCCTTTGTAACAGTGTTTTATGGTTACCCAAGAAAGAAAAGGCAACCCAGGTCAATCCTTTGAATTATGAAATTTCAGGTCTCATGTGATTACCAGTGTTTCTAACAGAGCTGCATCTGGTTTTACCAGTTCTGAATCTGACAAGGCATCTTAGGTTCAAAAGCCTTTCCCCCATTCTTCATACAGTCATAAAGACATTTATATTCTGGAACCACTTTCTTATCCTTTCTGCACAGCCATTAATACATTTTTTTTTCTTTTTTGTTTTATAGCTGCCAAGTCTTGCACAGCTCCATGTGTGAATTTATGCAAATTTCAGAATGCGCTAATTCACATATTTGCAAATTGGCAAGTGATTGGCAAACATGTAAATGAGCTCATTTAGTCATTCCCTCCTTCCCCAACTCCAGTTTGGGATCAGTGCACCCTTCGCCAAATTATAGCAGTGAGGATAAGTGAATGCAACTGCCCTGAACCTAGCAGGACTAGCAGGAGTTTGGGTTAACTGTGCCCATGTGCCCAGCCAAGTATGAGAAGGATGCTAAAACCAGTCTAGGCTGCTAATGAGCTAAGGAAATCTTTGGATGTGGTAGGAAGGTATCAGGGGAGTACCTAGCACAGCTGCAGAAGTATCAGCAGCAAATGTGTGCAGATATGGTCACGATTAGCATGCTCAGGCCAGGGCTGGCTGCTGAGACGTCTGACGGTTTGAAGTAGGTAACTGTAGGTAAAAATACTGCCTATAAGGGGAGCTAAAAAGCTGGTTTCACTGCAGAATACAGTAGTTTGGAGCATAGCTGGAATCCCTGGAAAGGGAAAGATTTTTTTTTGACAAAAGAAATTGCAGATTAAAAAATGTATGGTGAAAAAAAGTAATTTCTTGACTCTTTGAGAAGAGCCTTTTTTTGCTGTAAAATAGACAAGCAGGAGATGGAGCAGGAATGGAGATGTCCTAGCACCTAGGATTTCACTGGCTGCTGTTGCTCTTCCTCCTCCAGACTAAGCAGCCTCATGGGCATTCATCACCCAAGAACTTCTGGCAGCAGCTCCTGCAAATTGCTGCTTGTATGAGGTAGCTACTGTACAGGAGTGAGCAATACAAGATGCAGGGTGATAGGCAAACCTCTTAATTCTCCTCCTCACCAAGATCAGCTTAGTGATTTTGCATGAAGGGTCACAGCTTAAATAAAAAGAAATATTACTCTCTGGTTCTCCCATTGCTCACTGCTCAGCAACACTGGGACCAAATTATGTCCTGCTGAGCTATATTGCACCAGCACTTCCAAGATTTAGGGCAACTTATGTTCTTCACTACTTACCTGAGCTATAACAACTTAGAAACCCTATCACACTATCTGCCAAGTCATACTTTAAGTGCTGGGTTCCCATTGACTGCTTATTCCAGTCAGCACCAGTTGCTTTGCTTCTCAAAAGCAACATATATGACCTCTAAAAATGACAGATACCTTGTAAAAAAACTGTAGTTTTGGGTGACAAAACCAGCAGAGCAGAGCCTCAAAAAGTAGCCTCAAAAAGTTAAACAAGCCCCAGCTGAGAAACTCAGGTAAACCAAAAGGAAAAAAAAAAAAAGGAAAAAAAAAAGAAAAAAAAAATCAGCCAGAGAAAACATACAATTCATCTTCAAGTTATCTAGGGCAGCTTGCCTTAGAATTAGCTTAATTAGCTTCATTACCTTGTTTCATATGGAAATATTGTAGGAACAGTATTCTTTCTGTGGCACTCAGGTAGTTAAATCCACACAATTTGCTTTTTGAAGCTTGGATTCTGCTGACTTTATTTCAAGCAATCAAAAGTATCTAATTTGCATTCACATTCACATTAGTGGTCCATATGTTAGCCCTGTTTAAAAGCTATATGCTGCATTCATTATGAAATACTTGGCTTCCTAGCTTTATCCTTTTACTTTGAAATTATTGTGATAATATTGCAACTCTTCTATTTAGACTATTCTCAAATACAAGGGGTTTTGT
>VYZU01076588.1:0-20772 GCA_013401355.1 Ceyx cyanopectus
CTGTGATTCTGTGAAAATAGCAAGTGAAGTCTGTAAATTACTGTACAGCTAAAACATGAACATCAGTGCATATGAATGGCAGTGTAGTTAAATCTTTGCCCCCTCTAGTGTATCTTTAAATCAGATGGCATGTCAGCAAATCCTTGATTCTTCTTTCTTTTTCTCTCTGCTTTCTTAGTGTCATTATTATCAGGAACATGCATCTGTATTGGAAAACCAGCTTTTGGGGACAGTTGTACTGAAGGTTGAAGCCACTGATGATGATGAAGGAGTCAATGGTGTAGTGAAATACGGCTTGATGCATGGAGGTGGTGTCCTCCCAGCATTTAGTATTCATCCTGACACAGGTAAAGCAGATAGCAGAGCTCACACTGAGTTTTGTGCATGTCCAGTGCTGAGCTAGAACTGCTGATTTCTCTGAAATGTGGAACTTCTGTGTGAAATAACTTTCATGAGCTTGTCACTGGATTTAAAAAATCCACCATGTGAAGTGCATGTTATTTAGCAACATTGCTAATGGCATATAAAGGATTTATCCAAATGACAGTAGTCTTATAATCAGTGAGGAGACTAAGTCTTGGAAGGCCAAAACACAATTCAGTCTGAACTTTTGGAGGATAAGAAACATGAAACGTGCCTTTAGCAAAAGAAATAAATTTATAAATGCATTCTCTTAAAGTTAGTTTGATACTTACTTCCATTTCTCTAGAGTTGATTCCAGTTGTGTGTAGGGGTACATGACATCTGTATCTGCCTGAGCAGTGCAATTGTTACATCTTGTGATGGAATCCTTGAACCTAAAGTTCACATCATAGGTGTGTTTAACGTATGGCATTGTATCTCAGTGTACTGACAAATATCCAGGTGTGGAATGTTGTCAAACGGGCAGTATTTTACCTCTCTGATATGGAATTTGTTTGCAGGAGTTATGACAACAGTTCAGGTGTTTGATCGAGAAAAACAGCGGGAATATCCCATCAGTGTGACAGCAACAGATCAGGGAGAGGAGCCGCTGATGGGAACCTGTCAGCTCAGTGTTGGCATCCTGGACCAGAACGACAACGCTCCCCGCTTTGAAAACACCCACTACCAATGTAATGGAGTGGCAGTGCCTGGGTGGGAGTGTACCCCCACTATCAGTGTAATGGAGTGTCAGTGCCTGACTTTGAGTGTACCCCATGTCTAATATTCTGGGGATTGGTCTTTCTTGATTAACAGATTTTTGTCCTAATTTTTGATTACATACTTTTCCTTCTTCCACTTGACTTCTGTAATTCTTCATTGTTGTTTTACCTTTCCATCTTATTTTTTTAAAAACCCTTCCTGTTTATGGATAAACACCATAGACAAAAAAAAAAAAAGTAAAAAAAAAAGCCCTGATAATTCTCAGTTATACTATGCAAATCCTGGAAGGTAGTTTCTCACCATGTGGTCAGTTTATTCTCTTTTTATGCAGTAAGCTAAAATTCTATTTATGTATATTTCATACAGAGGAGTTAGTCTCTTAGTGAAAACACAAGACAAAAAAAAGTATATAGTATCTTAGGAGAAATAACAATTCCAGTTTATGAATGTGGTAGTGTGAAGTTAAAGCATGATCTGGAGTTCTAACAGCTCTTTAAATTTCTTTTTTTTTATGGCCTTTGTTCCAAGGAAGGTAAAGTTATAGCTTCCATATATTGTTACTTTAATATTTCCTAAGATGTTCTTTACTTGGTGTAATTAGAAGTTGTTTTTTAGTGAATTAATGATCAATTTGAAATATCTTTCCTTACATTAGATTTCCTAAGAGAGGACACAAGAGTTGGGACCAGTTTTCTTCGTGTTGCAGCCCGTGATGATGACCACGGTTCAAATGCTGCTATTACATATTCAATAGCAAATGAAGAACCTGATTATTTACAGATTAATCCTACTACAGGCTGGGTGTTTGTGAACCATCCCATCTCCCAGGTATAGCTCTTGCTTTCTGTATTGCATTGGCTATCTTAATACATCACAGGGGGGACTGAGGGCACCATTCTGTGTTACTCCTTCACATTAAAGGATTAGTGCATCATGTTGAAATTAAACATGAGTCTAAGCTGATGAATTAATTGACTGTGAATCGCCTATAAACAAGCCCTGCTTTGCCTGGAAAGTGGCAGCTGGCAGTGCTGCCTCTGAGAATTTGTTCTTCCCATTTCCTTAGCTTTGTCATATTGGCTCCAAGGGCTGGAGGGCTCAGTCCTTAAGTAGGGAAGCAAGAACCTGGGTGTAGGACTCCACTGTGATAACAGGCAGTGGGTTAAAACACAGACCCAAATGTGAAAGAGAGTGAAATTTGGTTTGTGATACAGATTCCCAACTTGATACATTCTAGTCACAGAATCATAGAATGTATTGGGTTGGAAGGGACCACCAAAGGCCATCTAGTCCAACCTCCTGCTCTCACCCCTGACTAGGCTACTCAGAGCCTCCTCAAGCCTGACCTTGAATATCTCCAGGGATGGGGACACCTCTCTGGGCACCCATTCCAGTGATCCATCACCCTCCTATTAAAGACTTTTCTCCTACTGTCTGACCTAAATCTACCCTTTTCTAGATTAAAACCATTGCCCTTTGTGCTGGCACTGCAGACCCTTGTGAATAGACACTCCCCTGCTGCCTTATAGGCCCCTTTCAGGTACTGAAAGGTCACTGTAAGTTCCCCCTGGAGCCTCCTCTTCTCCAGCCTGAACAACCCACCTCTCATTCTGTCCTCACAGCAGAGCTGCTCCAGCCCTCTCATCATGTTTGTGACTAATCACATCTTAGTCACAATGGACTAAGCACAACTATCCCTCAGTAAGGTGGAGGCATAATGAACAAAACTGTTTTAGGTAGTTGTCTAAAATGTACCAGTTTAATCAATTTCTAAATAAAGAAGCAGTCTGATGTTTTCAGAACTGTAGAGTAGCTGGTGTTGAAACAAGGCTTCTGTATTGCTAAATACCTAATAGAAAGGAAACAACTTCTGAGTAACTACACACAAACTTCAGTGGAAGTGTATCCTTTTAATATATTTTCTGAATTAAATCAAGGAACCCTACAGACCTAATGACGAAAGCTCTTCATAGGTAAGCTTAAGAACTCAGGGGCTCCCATGAAGTGGGGTTTTTGTTTTTTTGAAACTGTGTGAAATTTGCTAAGGTTTATTGAGACAAGTAGAAACATTTTCCAACAGTATGAAGTAGAGCAAATAGAATTTTCACCAGCCTTGCACCTTCTTCATATTCTTAGCTCAGTATTCTGCAGTTGTGTGTGCTTTGCTTTTGCCTTTTTAAAAAATGTATTTCTGTGCAGTTTTTTTGGTGTGACTTTAATTTTATGTATTCATTTAGTCTAGAAAAAAAAAGCATCTTATTGGAACCCTACTCAAAACTCTCTGTAATTAAACCTTTATTACTGTTCAGAGGTCATCTATAATTCGAGAGATTATTGCTACAGATGGAGGAAATAGGAGCAGTAAAGTTGAACTGGAGGTAACGATTACCAGTGCAAAAAACCAGCCTCCACAGTGGGAAAGAGAGAGCTATGAAGTTGTTATTCCAGAGAATACAACACGAGATGCATCAGTTTTGGTAAGGTTAGGACAAACTTGTTAATCTGTCTGGAGCTCTAAGGATATAGAGCTGTTATAGAATGTTGTTTATTTGTTGAGCTTTTAGTATTAATATTGCGTGTTGTTATTATTATGTGTAGTATGGACTAATAATCTGCTATCAGTTTTCTTTACATTAACCAACTTTTTTGCTTTTAATTACATGTGTGCAACCATAATTTAATTTCCTTCCCATTTGGACAACATTATAAGTGTTTCCATTTTTTGAAGGCCTTCTGTGTTATCTGAGGTAACTATTTGGTCTGAAGTATTTCAGAGTTTTTCAGTTTGCTTGGAATGAGTAATCAGAAAAGCTTTATGAAGTAACTCCAAAATGATAATTTTAGGGTAAAAGCATGAGTAACCAAACAGGTAATGACTGCTTCCCTTTGGCTTCAGCTGTTTGCAGCCTTGAGATGTGTCAGGCAGGGTTACGATTCAGCATCAGGAAGTATTTGTCCTGGTGTTTTGAGCTGAGAGGTGAAGATCTGCGAGAGTCAGTCCACAAAAGCTTTGGAAATGTTGCTGTACTTATGCAAACATTTTGACCTGTGCAGACAATCAAAGCAACTTCTCTGCTTGGTGACCCGCGTGTAACTTACAACCTGGAAGAAGGACTTGTTCCAGAAACCAACATGCCAGTTCATTTCTACCTGACTCCAAACAGACACGATGGTTCTGCTTCAATCCTGGTAGCTGAGCCACTGGATTATGAAACAACGAGGAGCTTTGTGCTGAGGGTCCGAGCGCAGAACGTCGCTGCAGTTCCTCTGGCAGCGTTTGCTACAGTCAGCATTGATATAACAGGTGAGTGAGCTCTGCAGTGGGGTTGCATAATCATCATGCTTTTTGTTTTTGATGTAAGGATTTGTTCTTTATGTGCTTTTTTGATGTTCTAGATGTCAATGACAATGTCCCATTCTTCACTTCATCTGTCTATGAAGCCTCGGTAGCAGAGGGAGCTGATGTTGGGACATTGGTCATTCAGGTGTCTGCCACTGACCTTGACCTTGGTCAGAATGGTGAGGTAAGTAATTGGGTGCTGTTGTGTTATGTTGTCCAACATAAGGAAAGTATAGCTTAACAAATCCTTTTTAATCTTATAGATAACTTACTCCTTGTTACATGACAGCGGCAGAGACTACACATACTTCCACTTGGACCCCCAGACAGGCTCCATATACACAGCCTCGGTGTTTGACAGAGAGCAGAAGGGCTCCTATCTTCTGGAAGTCAAGTCAGTAGATGGCTCTGAATCAGCTCGACCTGGAAAACATGGGAAGCCAAACTCTGGTAAGAGACAGTTGTCTGTTT
The DNA here is from genome assembly GCA_013401355.1 of Ceyx cyanopectus. NCBI lineage: Eukaryota > Metazoa > Chordata > Aves > Coraciiformes > Alcedinidae > Ceyx > Ceyx cyanopectus. The sequence continues at coordinate 4,937 of VYZU01076588.1, forward strand.
TATGTGGATTGGTCACTGAAAACACAAGCTTGGAAGTGTAAGATTAATCTCTTTTTTTTTTTTTTTTCCAAGTGTTCCTGTTAAAGAGTGTCTGTTGTTTTGTATTTTCTTCTTTTTACCATTTATGCAGCAGTTGTGTCAGAAATATTTTATATGAGGATCAGACAAGTTTTGTTTTCTTTTGTGCTGAAATGAAAACTAGGACTGGATAGAGTTAAGAGAGTATTTCCTAACTAGCAAAGATGGATCCCTTACCTGTGGGATGGAGATCTTTGCACAGTGTAGGTGTTTCTCAAAGCACTGCAGCACTGCATATGGTACTGGATTCAGTCAAATGTAATTACCAAGTATGAAGCAGGAATGTTCAGGACAGAATATCTCATTCTCAGTTGATGGCTGTATGTAAATAAAGACTGAAAATTCAGCTTTTGTGGCTTCAGGAGAAAAAAAGTTCACATTAAAAACTGTACAACTTTATTAAGCATCAGTTATTCCCATATTATCTGTTCAAACAAATTGGATGTGACAATCATTTGATATCCAAGGGTTTTGAGTAACGTTGGTATATATTGTCCACAACCCCCAGGGTTTGTTTCTGTATCGTCTGCATATTCATCTTCATTTCATGTGCAGTCTGCAGACTGTTGAAGGAATTGCAACTGACAGAAGTGAGGCTGCTGAGTGTTCTAATCCCCTGTTTCTTGTCTCCCAAGACACGGCCTATGTGCGCGTTTTCATCAGCGATGTAAATGACAACAAGCCTGTCTTCACTCAGAGTGTCTATGAAGGGAGTGTAGATGAGGACCAGGATGTGGGCACAACCATCATTACAGTCAGTGCTAATGATGAAGATGAAGGTAAAGTATTGTAATTCCATCTAGCTGTGTCTAAAATATGAGTGAGTTAATTTCAGCACATCAAGGCACATTTAGTGCTGTTAGAAAGGAAAATGTCTTTTAGTTTCTAGATTGTAAAACTTCTTTAGGTGTCAACTGATTGGGCATGGACATTAGTTCATAATGGAGCAGTGAGGCTCCTGTTTCAGGAAGCAATGCATTAATGTGGGATGATGAGCTATAATTTCTCTGCCAGCATATATAAATTTATTATAAATATAGATCATATCATTTTCTTACAAGTGGGTGCCAATAAAAATGTCCTGGTCAACAAGAATCAATGAAACTATTTCAGTGAGAAGGGAAGAAAGGGAGAATGGTAATTTGATGATGGAGCTTGAAGAAAGGTTAAGTGTCTTTATTTGATTTAAAACCACTGGAAAATTGGCACTGCTTCTGAAATGTTGAAAAGTTCTGTTAGGACTCTGTCCTCTGGTTTAGTAACTAATTATCCCATTTGTTAGTACAATCTATCTATGAATGAATGCAAGTGCTGAATGGTTCTGTGGTGTAAAGTATTTTACAGTAGCTCATTCTTACTGCCAGTAAGAATGCATCCCATAGCCTTTGCCTTCATGCTAACCCTTCAGTGAATTCAAGGCATCGTAAGTAGAAGTGTAATTAAGTCTTCCTTGGAAAGGCACATTTCTTAATTAGACACCAATTACAGTTGAGTGCATTGGAACCGAAATGCTGGTGAGTTAACTGACCCATCTGCACGTCTGCACAAGACCACAAAACTCTGATCACGAAACCAGTTATCGTATGATCTGTACTTCATCTTAACATCCCACTTTTTAACCTTCTTGGGGAAATGTGTTTTTCCTGACCCCGTTTGTAATTGACAGGAGCAAATGCTAAATTACGCTATCAGATCACAGCTGGAAACACGAGAGGAGTACTTGATGTAGAGGGAGAAACAGGAGCCATTTTTATTGCCCAACCACTGGATTATGAAGAAACCAAAATGTATGAGATTCACTTGTTGGCCTCTGATGGGAAATGGGAAGATTATACAGTTGTCATCATCAGTGTCATGAATAAAAATGATGAGACTCCAGTTTTCTCGATCAATGAATACTATGGAAGTATAACTGAGGAACTGGATGGGTTACCAGTCTTTGTACTCCAGGTAGTGTATGCAGTGTTTCAAGGAAAAAGCACAGATTACTCTGGTAAAATTATGTTACTAATAATATTCCAGCACATAATCCAGTTAATAACAATGTTAATAATATTCCAGCACAGATATTTTAATGAAATGTGTTTTCACTGAGATTTTTTTTTTTTGTCAGTGGATGAAGAGAAATGGATTTTTAAGGAAAAATAAGTACAAAGATAGTTAAGTAGGACAAGCAAGATGGACCATTTGTGATCCTAAAAAACAAATCGTGAACATTTTCAAGGAGCTGCCAGGATCTTGGCACAGTTAAACTACTGCAAATATGAAAATAAAATATTACTTTAGTGTTAGAATATCTACATTGCTATTGTAGTGTAAAGTGTATTTATATGCTCTGACCTGTCCCAGAGCCATCTCTGGTTACCGTTCACCTGACGCGTCCGTGTTCATTACGTGTTGTGCTTCTGCTGGGACTGGTTTAGACTGTAGCAGCCTGTGGGATCTGGTGCAGCATCATGGAATTCCTTTGTTCTGTGCCTTTTTCTCATTACTGTTGTAGGTTATGGCAAAAGATCCTGATAGTACTGCGGGTGAAGGAGATTTGAGGTACTCATTGCATGGGCCTGGCGCAGCCGATGTGTTCACCATAGATGAGAAAACAGGCAGCATTTACTCCCAGGAGAGGCTGGATCGGGAAGAGCGAGCGCTGTGGAGCTTTGTGGTGTTGGCCACTGACGAGGGCGGGGAGGGACTCACGGGCTTTGCTGATGTCATTATTAATGTGGAGGATATAAATGACAACACCCCCATGTTCCTCTGCCTGCCTGATGACTGCAAGGGCAGCGTCCTGGAACATTCCCCAGCAGGCACCATGGTTTTGGCAATGGGGGCAGTTGATCGTGATGATCCAAGGGCAGGTCTAAATGCTGTCCTGACCTACAGCATAATGGAGAATGTAAAAAATGAGTTTGGGACTGACATGTTTGCTATCAATCCCAGCACTGGTGCAATCCATGTGGTAGGGGGAATGCTGGACAGAGAGAGGACCGACAGGTATTTTCTTACTGTTGAAGCAAGAGATGGTGGAGGGCTAACAGGCACTGGCACTGCCACCATCTGGCTTGCAGATGTCAACGATCACGTTCCTAAATTCACAGAGAAGATGTGGCAGGCAACAGTTCCTGAAGACAGTCCCATTGACTCAGAAGTTCTGCAGGTGTGTGCCACAGATGCAGATACTGGGGAGAATGCTGACTTAACTTTCAGCATCACTGGGGGAGACCCAGATCAGAAGTTTTATGTTGAGAATGATAAAGAACAGCCATGTGCCACTATTCGACTGAGAAACAAATTGGATTTTGAGAATGCACGTGAAAGGCAGTTCAATCTTACCATTACGGTGGAGGATCTTGATTTCTCCAGTATTGCAGTGTGCCTGATTGATGTTGAAGATTCCAATGACCACAGCCCAGTTTTCCTTTCTCAGTTTATTCAGACAAGCCCTTTATTTGAAAACACTCCCATAGGTACAACGATAACTACGGTGAGAGCCACAGACAAGGATTCTGGTTTGAACGGGAACATTCTATATTCCATCAGGCCTGATTCGGATCCTATGAGGCGGTTTGCAGTTGACCAACACGGCCACGTGGTTGTGGCAAATGCACTAGATCGTGAAGTCATTCAGGAATACAGTCTAATTGTACAGGCTGCAGATGAAGGGACACCGGCCCGCACGGGAAGCGTGACACTTGCCGTTACCTTGCTTGACGTTAATGACAACGGACCAAGGTTTGAGGCGCCCTACATGCCGGTTGTTTGGGAGAATGTGAGGCCTGGAGTAGTGTATATGAACCATACTTCAAAGCTGCTGCACGCGTTCGATCCCGACAGCGAGGAAAATGGGCAGCCCTTTACCTTTTCATTGCCCCAAGATTATCAGAATTCCTCGGATTTTCTTCTTACCGACAACGGAAACAACACAGCAACAGTGACTGCTCTGAGAGCCTTTGACAGGGAAAAGCAGAAGGTGTTTCATCTGCCAGTAGTTATAACAGATAGTGGGGTTCCAGCTGTGAGCTCTACCAACACCCTGACTATAACAATTGGGGATCAAAATGACAACTGCCACAAGTCTGGCCACAAGGAAGTCTACGTGTACAGTTACAAAGGTAAGTGTTGTCTGGATGTTAGCTCGGATTCCTGAACATACACAGCACAGTTTCTCCTCTAATTTCTCTCTTGCACTTCTTAATTTTTGTTACTGGTTTACTTATTACAAAATGGAACTCCAGTTCTTTACCAAATAAAGCAGAATGAGTAAAGTCTGTTTGCAGAGCTTAGACCCTAGTGTGGAGTCTACGTAAAAACACAGCAAAAAAAAAAGGTTAGCTGCAAACTTACAGGAAAAAAACCCAGTGTTTTTATAAACCAATAAAATCTGTTTTCTGTTCACTAGTTTTCACCTACACAGAGGAAAAGGGTTTTCTTTTATGTGCACACATGATACAGAAAGGCCTGTGGAGGCCTGAAAAAAGAAGTGGCACAGCTTGGTGGCTTCTTGCCCATTTTCTTTTCTCAGTCACATCCTGCTCTCCCAACTGCACCCCACAAGATGCTCTCCCTCTTTTGCTGGATTCCACTGGTGTGCCATTTGAAAGAAGAGAGTGATGAATCATTTGGGGATTAGTTCCAGATGTAGTGGGTTTTTTGTTTGGTTTTTTTTTTCATCTGAGAATTTTATGTAGAGTTGTACATACGTAGTTCTGTGGTGGTTTTGTGTTCTGAACTTGTCCTCTTTCCTGTGACACCCACAGTGTACTCACATTTTCAGAACTGGAAGAAGTTATATGACAGGCTGTGCATTAAGAATCTCAGATCATAGCCATCACCAAACTGAGCAGGGATCTGAAAATAATAATGTGGCAGAATATAAAGGGCACTCAAAAGCAAGAATGAAATGCAGATGTATTATAATTTATCTCCACAGGAAAATGGTCAACCACAGGGCTCGGGGAAGTGTTTGCACCGGATCAAGATGACTGGGACAATAAAACATTTCTCTCTGAAGGGAAACTGCTCAAGTGAGGATTGCATTTGTGTCAGAATGAGTACTAATTATGCTTCTGTAATTATTTTACTTGGCATATATTTGTCTTGAGTTCAGGATGTGTGTTAAGCCAGGGTTATGGGGTGTATTAAGGAATGTACTTTATGGAAGCTCTTTTTACTCTGGTAACTAGGTTTTAAGAAATTAATGTACAAAATATTTTTATGCAGGAAATTACTCTGGAAAGAGAATGCAGGATCACACCATGATGTTGATTTTTAGTTGGGTGTCATCATGAATTAATTTAAAACGTGCATTCTTTAAGATCCAATTAAAAAATAGGTGGAGTCTTTAATACCTGCTTTCAAATGTTAGAGTTGATGGAATACAAATGGCAGATGTAAAAGGGCAGAACAATCTGGGATGACTTTGTGTGGGTTTTGTCACTTACTGTTACTATCTCACAGACCCGCCCATGGATAGTGTTGAACCCTGTGGTTCAACTCCACACTGCTTTTCTTCAAGTTGGGAAACCTGGGGATTTGAGTGGTAGAAACATCTTTCTATAAGCTCTGAAGATTGTAATTTCTGAATTAAGGTGTTCCTGGTGCTTTCTGAAGTTTTGATCCTATAACCTGTGTAGTCGCATTTAAAGCAACTAAAAAATTAAATTTTAAATTTCAATTACGTTAATTAACAAACTGCTCAATTTTGATTTACTGAGGTTTCCTAATTGAAGGTTTATGTCTAGGTCTTTCAGATTAAATCAGAGGACTGGTTCTTTGGTGATGGTGGATAACACTCCTCAAGGAATATACAACTTAAAAGTTAGAGTTTCTGATGGAGTTTGTCCTGATGTTATATCTACAGTACAAATCAATGTTCAAGAGCTGGAAAATGAAGCCATAGAAAACTCAGCCTCTCTGCGTCTGTCAGGTTAGTTTCTTTCCCAGTGAGAGTTTAGATTGGCTCCTTCTAGATCTGAATGATTATGTGATGTAGATATTATTAGGTCACTATTGAAATGCTAACCTGTGGTGTCTCATGTTATTTCATGTTTTCTGTTTTTTGCATTCCAAACTCAGATGTTACAGCAGAGGAGTTCCTAAGGAGAGATGGACACAGCAAAATGAGACATGACAAGTTCAAGAAACTACTAGCAAAAATGTTACCTGCTAAGCTTAGTGATGTCATGGTCTTCAGTGTGCTGAATGTGGTTGGAAAGCAGACAGATGTCAGATTTGCAGTGCATAATGGCTCGGCATATTACAGACCCGAGAAGCTGCATGCGGAGCTGGCAGCCTTTAAAACTGAGGTACCTTCTCTACACCCCTGTAGTCCTCCCCATACTGAGTTGTGGGATATATACACAGTTTGTCCCAAACCTTAGGGGAGGAACATGCTAATGCTACAGATAGAGCTTTTGTGCTTCACTCGGGGCACATCTACTTGTCAGCTACTGTAGTACAGAGAATGTCTTGAAAATTAAGCTGTTTGGATGCTCTAGATGCTGGTGGAAATAACCCAAATCATCAGCTTGTGGTCAGACACTTACAGTAGAGGCTTGATGCCACCCAGATGGAAATTCTACTGTGCAAAGAGATGACACTCCATAGGAAAAAATCCTGCTGGAAGGAGTGTGCAGGTTAGAAGAACAGTTAAAACAGAGAAGTGAGATGGAGAAGACCAAATTTGTGATTGTGTTTAACTCACCAAAGGACAACTGTAAATACAAAGTGACAACTTTCCCCAACTATTTAACTATTATTTTTTTCTGTTAAAAGAGGAAAACACTTATTTTTTAATGGAAGATGCTTTCTTCCCCTTCCTGGTATCCCTGGACTGTCCCATGGGTATACCAGATCCTGCATGCCCTCTGACTGTAACACCAGACACAGTGTCTTTGCCCCACTTGTATTTTCTGTAGCCCTTCAGGTTTTGGCTTTGCTGAAGCCCTGCAGGTGCTGCTGAATGGACACAAGAGCTGCTGCCTTGCACAAAGGCAATATAGAATCATAGAGTGTTAAGGCTTAGAAGGGACCTCTGGAGATGGAGTCCAACCCCCTGCCAGAGCAGGGTCACCCAAGGCAGCCCACACAGGAACACATCCAGGTGGGTTTGGAAAGTCTCCAGAGCAGGAGACTCCACAGCCTCTCTGGGCAGCCTGGGCCAGGCTCTGGCACCCTCACAGGAAAGAAGTTTCTCCTCATGTTGAGGTGGAACCTTCTGTGCTCCAGTTTATCCCCATTGTTCCTTGTCCTGTTGCTGGGCACTAGAGAGAAGAGGTTGGCTCCTCCTGTTTGACAACCACCTCAGATATTTGTAGACACTAATAAGGTTCCCTCTCAGTCTTGTCTTTTCCAGACTAAACAGCCCTAATTCCCTCAGTCTTTATTTACAGGAGAGTTGCTCAAGTACCTTAATCATCCTTGTATCTTCCCTTGGACTCTCTCCATTGGGTCCTTGTCTCTGTTAAGTTGGAGAGCCCAAACTGGACACACTATTGCAGGTGTGGTCTCACCAGGGTATAGGAAACGCGCAGCAGAACCTCCCTACACCTGCTGGACACAGTTTTCTTACTGCACCCCAGGATGCCATTGGCCTTTCTGGCCACAAGGGCCCATGGCTGTTCCGTGGAGAACTTGCTGTCCACGAGGACTCGAATGTCCTTCTCCATGGTGCTGCTTTCCAGCAGGAGCTGCCCTCACATTTTGTGCAGCTTATGGAGGATTTTCCTGAAGAGAACATGACACTTCCCATTTGTGTGAAGGTGGTAGGATCTGCCTGACTCTGGGAACACAACAGGAGTATCTTAACTCACCACTTACCTACATCTTACTGATCTTTAGTAGCTGTGTGGATTATGAGACTCTTCAGAGTGACCAAGAGGGAAATACTTGTGATAGATAATATTCCTGAAGCATGCTGCTTCTGCATGTTTATTGAATTACTGCAACAGTAATACAGAAAATTGGATAGATTTAAAATATTTGGTGCCAAAATACATGGCAGGTAAATTCATCAAAGGGGTAACAAGGGGGTTGCTTCACATATTTTAATGAAAAGATATGTTTGTATTAATTATATATCACCTTTCAATATTTAATGAACAGCTCTAGTGAGTAATCCCACATTTTACAGGAAACCAGTCAGAACTGGAGAATTTCTCCAGTAGTTTTTGTACATGTTTTAACTATAAATGTAGAAAATAAGTAATTAGCACTGGAATTATTCATTGACTGGCTAAATAAATAATATGTTTGCATTACCTCCTTGGGATATAGCTTTGCAGTTTTAGCAGAAAAAGAATCCCTTGTAATAATGTAAAGGACCCAAGATTGTTTATATGTACAGTAATTTTCTGTACCCCTATTAGATAGCTGTCTCAGTGAGCATTACAGACTTTCCACTAATGGTGATAAATGTGGGCAGCAGACACCAGACTGCATCCAGAGGATGTCTCGTGTCATTACAGAGTCTGTTTTACGCCTTTGTGGTCATGTTTTTCATTCCATGTGATGATATTGAGGCCATTGGCCTCACTGGCAATTGATTATGGAGGTTGCAGTCCTTACAGTGCTGAATGGAGGTGAATGCCCAAGGGAGAGCCAAAAAGTGTTTTAGTATTTATGTTTTGGTTTTGATCTTTTCTTCCTGCACCCCAGGTTTTTAGTCGTGACTACTCAAACCAGAGCACTCCATGAAGTCTACGATGGCTTAGATTTTTCACACATTAAGGAGTGATCAAAACCATTGACCAGAACAAGAGCCTTCACGTCTTAAATTGCATTTTCTTCTAGATGCAGTCATCTTTACAAGTGCAGATCTCCCAGATCGGCGTCGATGGATGCGGGAGCACAGAGTGCAGCGAGGGCAGCGGCTGTACGACCTCCCTCACCCTGAGTGACGTCCCCACGCTGACGGACACAGGCGCCGTATCCTTGGTCTCGGTGACAGCCACCCCCCAGGTGTTCTGCACCTGCTCGGCACGGGACCGAGTACACCAGCCCTGTGCCTCGTACCCTCAGAGCCCCTGTCTCAACGGGGGCACCTGTGTTGACACTTCCAATGGCTACCGGTGAGGAAACTTCTGTTGCACATTCTCTTGCTTTTTTTTCCTTCTGTTTTTCAAGTGTGGAGTGGTGCTTAAAACATACTAGTCTAGAAAAATCAAAATCGTAAATGGTCTGGAGTTCTGATTGAAGGAGGGACCAAAAAATCCCACATGGGCACTGGGGTGTAAACCTGATGACAACAGGGCCTTTACCAACAGCCCTGTACAAAGCAGTGGAAATAGTGTGTAAGGAAGAAAACCCTGCAGGAAAAACTGATACAATTAACATGTCATTTTTTAAGCCCATGAAGGAATGGGAAGTGTGTTCTGGGTTAGGTTCTTTTGGTTTTATTTTTATTTTACAGAAGATTGACAGTAACGGTGAGTATTGTGATTTATATCAATAGTGGGATCACTCAGCAAGGATGCAGAGGGAGAGAAATGACTTGAAAGAAGGGATAATAAGGAGTTTGGAAAACATCAGACAGGGAACTTCCTTTGTTACAGCATTACCTGGCACACAGCAGAGTTCTTTCAGTGAAATTAAACTGCTTTATTCTAGCTAGGAGTTCAACTCCCTGAGTTTTCTCTGTAATAATTTGATCAATTTACGTTTGGTCTGTGCAACTGATTTAGGGAAATAATTAGTTTGTCTCAAAAACATGACCTCAAAAATAGGTATATATTTTTAATAGAGATTGTATAATGGACAAATATGCTTTGTACTCTTAAAATCATAATAATTGGCAAGCAGCCTGAGACTCTGCTAAAGCCTGTATTGTTACACTGCCATTTTTAAACTGGTTTAAGCATGACATGGAAGTGCCACATCTGTTGCATGTAAAACCAAAAAAGGGTTTAACTTTTTTTTTTTTTTTAATTCATGCTCTTTCAGATGCCTTTGTCCTGCCTTGTTTCATGGACCAGACTGCCAGCAGACTAAGCACAGTTTCCATGGCAATGGTTATGCATGGTTTCGTCCCATCATGCCCTGTTTTGAAAGCTCACTCTCTCTGGAGTTCATTACTGTGGTTCCAGATGGACTTTTACTGTACAGTGGTCCTTTATCAAACCCAGAACCTGGGAGGACAGAAAACTTCATTGCAATAGGTACTTCAAAAGTATGTGGAAAAAGAAATAAATGTCTTCTGTGACTGGGCTGCCTGTGAAGAGTGTAATAGAGCATGAATTCTGTCTTTCCATCTTATGACATAATTTATTTTCTGGTTTTAAAATATTTGGAAACATTTCCTCATAGGTCTTGTTTCTTTGTTGTCTGGTTTTATAGCCTGCACTTAAGACTTCAAGTCCATCACAGAGTTGAAGAAATAGAGGGGAAAGCAAAATAGACAAATTGATATATATATAAAAATAATCCCCCTAGCAAAACTGTAGTGCTATAAAGGAAATCAGGTACTTGGGAGGCAGGTAGTACATGATTAATACAGTTTCAGTCACCTATTGTTTAGTTTGGTGAGAAAATAAATCCACTTAAACCACTTTCAGTCTCGGGGCATCTTTGCACTTTGTTTCTTTTAAGCAGGCAATGGTTTTGATGGATTAATCCAGCCCCAGTGTGCCACCCTAGGGAAATTGATACCCAAGTAGGACTCAGTGCTCTGGTACATGCTTAAAAGGTTACTACTGCTTAGGTTTGTGTATTAATACATGAGATGCACAGTGGGGTTGGCATTTTCCTAGTTAATTGAAGGGTTGCATGTTGCTAATCATTTACCTCTTTATTTTGCTTTGTTTTTGCAGTTGTAAATTTGAGTAGATTATTAGAAAAAGTAAAACATGGATGTGTCAATTGTTTTAGAGCATTGCAAACTTGCTGATTGCTAATCAGGATCTAGTTTCAGTGTTTGGACAGTGAAGTGGCACTAAGTAAAAATAAACACTACATTGAACGAGTAACAGGAGTCACAGAACATAATTCTGGCCGTTTCTGTAGTGAACCCCATTTGATTATAACCATTAAATCAATGCATTCACTGACTGCTGCCACGGCCAACATGGAAATGCTCTCATAGCTGAGTTTCATTCCTTGTTCCTGTTACCAGAGCTCTCTGCTGGTATCCCTGTGCTGAAGATGAACCACGGCTCAGGTTTTGTGGTGCTGCAGTTTCCAGGTCACCTGAATGTAGCAGACAAAAGATGGCATCGACTAGAAGTCAGAACCAATGGTCAGGTCAGTTACTGGATTCTCTTTTATTTCCCAATTCAAGTTATTTATATTTCCAGTGGCTTTTTCCTCTGCAGAAACAGGAGGGTAGAAAAAAATTTAAAAAAAGGGTTATTTTATGTATTACCCTTACTGTGCTTGTAGATTTGATGAATAATACAAGTTTTAGGAAGACAGCATTATCAATTCCAAATCTATCCATGTTGTATTCCATGTTAAAGTATCAGAGAAGTCTGTTTTTTACTGTTTTTTAAGCTCTGCAGCACACATGGAATGTACATAAAGGCTTAGTTGTGGTTTGCAGATTCAGGGGACACATTTGGATGCTGAAATCGCTGTGCACAAAAAGCAGATAATTTATTTGCAGATGCAGTTATGGTTTCTGTGACAGTGGTTAAACTACTTGGAAGCATAAACAAAATGCAGAGTTAAGTGCCTTCTATTGTTAAATGGTTCCATTTTGGCTTCATGGGTTTTTGGTGGATACAAAACAGAACTGGAAAAAAAAGAAACCTATTTTGCTTGACAGGAGCAAAAAGAGAGAGGTGAAAAATGGATACATCTTGTTTGTTGAATTTTACAGCAATACTTAATGGAGGAATTTTCTTTTTGGGTGCAGAATGTTTGGTTCATTTTGGATCACTGCAGTGCAGCTGTTGTTTCTGAGAGAGAAGGGGTAGGCAAGTGGCTGTCCTCTGAAGATCGTTCAAACTGTGAAGTTGTTGGGTCCGTCCCACGAAGGGCAAGGTGGGTTTCTGGAGATTCCCTCAAGACAGTTTGTTCTAAAGCCTTTGGGCTTCTTGCCTGTCAGACTGGGCCGATTTATTAACAACTGGGAGCATCAAAGCATTTGCTTTTCTCTCTCCAGGCCAAGTCTGGACATGAAAGCACTGAGCAAATCTTTAGGAACCAGTCTCCCTCCCAGGAGTGTTGCCATACCAAATGTCAGGGAAAAAGAAGCTCAGGGAGAACTAAAATACATGGAATTCTTTGGGTCAGTGAGATGATTGGGTGACATTGTAGAGCCTAGACACGTGTACCCTGCTTTTTAGATCACATTGACCCAACCTTTAGGCTTCTGATCTTTACCATAGACAAAACAGTCCTTGTTGTAGTATTCCTCCAGTATGGGATGAATAACCCCTCACAGAAGCAATTGAAGGAGAATATTGGTGTCTGGAATATCACAACTGCTCTTGTCTTGGACACGAACATACCTGAGTGGAGATGGTGTCCCGTAGTTAAACTCCCAGTAGACTTCACTGTCATGTTTAAACAATAAATGACCCTTGATTTTAAAAAGCTAGCTTCTGCTTACTGGCTGTATTTCAGGGAAAGAAGATAGAATAGTTGCATTCTTCTGTTACTTTATAAAACCTCTTCTATTTGGAAGTGCAGCATAGGTGTTTATTCTGCCTTATTGTATAATGCCTGTGTTTGAAGGGAAATTCCTGTCTATTTCTATTCTTCATATAATTTTTAAAGGTATTGGAATGTGAACCATGTTCTGCAGCTGGGTGGTGTAAAAGAATCATTACCATATTCCTACCCACAACTGCAACACAAACACTTTACTGGCTGTCTGCGGAATTTCATCGTGGACACTCAGGTAAGAAAAGTGTTAATGTTTGGCTTTAGCAAAGGAGTAAACTTGGATTTGTATTATACCTGAAACTTTCACTTCTGTTAATCTGCATTCCAGATGTTCTCTTAATCTAATTCTCAATGCCCATTAATGTGTCAGTGTAAAATACAAGCAAATTCTAGCTTTTTTTTTTTTCGTCCTATCATAATGATAATAACTACCTTCAAGTTATTTCTCAAAAACAAAGAGATGTAACTAAGCCAGGAACTGTGCCTTCTTTTATCCCTTGCTTCACCCAGCTGTCTTCTGAGCTGCTTTGCACATTTCAGGCAACTTCTGAATGACAGTTGTATAAGGGTATGTTTCTGCCAGCTGTCTGCTTTGTGAGGAAGTAGTAGGGTTTTTGGCTTTCATAGTTGAGTTTATTCATGGGCAAAATATGGTCTTTATAAATTAAGTTGGAATCTCAATGTCAAAAAGAAAACATCTTAATGTAGATGAAGAACAGACTGTTAGGTGGTAGAACTGTTACTGTTTTAAAATTGTGTTTCTTAAGTAGTATTTTGGTCATACAATTTTCTCTTGAAGGTGTATGACCTTCAGGCTCCTGCAGAGTCTCTGAATAGCATCCCTGGCTGCACACTTACGGATGGGAGCTGCGAGACCATGGGAGCTTCTTCCTGTGGTGCTCATGGAAGGTGCCTTGGAGCCTGGGGCTCGTTTGCTTGCCATTGCTTGCCGGGTTACTATGGCTATCAATGTGAGAAAGGTGAGTCTGGTTTTCTCTTCAGTTCTTGATAGGCTGGTGAAGTTTACAATGCAGAAAACTTAAAACTTGCAGGTGGTGATTACTGAGGTGGCTCCTGACATTTATTTCAGCGCAGTCACCTGCTGTTATTAGCAATTTCTTTTCTAATTCTCTTTGAAAACTTAATTCCTTGGTATCAGGTCGTTTCTTTAGACCTGAGAGTGTTTGTGTGATAACTGAATAAGGAGACTGCCTGACAAAAGGATTGTGATGAGATGATCTGTTCTCATCACATTTTTTTTTAAATTTGCATCCGTTTACACTTTCAAAAATATCTATTAACATTAAACTGAAATGCCAGTGTGCTAGGGCCACTTACTGTGTGGAATTAGAACTACACACTGGGAATAGCAGATGACTTCCCATCTGGAAGAGGCTCTATTGGCTTAAATTTCTATGCTGTTGGGTTAGTGGGATCTTTTCTTTAGCCCTCATGAAGCCAAAGTCTGCAGAAAAAAGACACCTGTAAGATAACAGGTTGTGAGAACTGGTTGTGGTACTTCGTGTTTTGTCTGCAGTCTCTTGTCTCAGTCTAGACTTCTGCTTACACTGTGGGAGCACTGTAAGGAGCACATCAGGAGATGGAGTGGGAGAGGGACTGGAGAAGTTGTGGAAATAGATTAAGGGGCACATCCCCTTAGACAAATTCTGTCTCATGGATCCACGCTGTGCATTCTGATTTTTTTTTTCTTTTCAACTCTTACAATGAAAATAATAAAAGCCTTCTTCTCTCCCTACAAGATGGTTTAGAGGTCTTTATCCTGTGCTTTCAGTTGCCAAAGAGTACAGCTTTGGAGCAGGGAGTCACATCAGGTACCAGCTGCCCGCCAGCGCACCGGCCCGTCGGACGCTGCTCACGGCGCTGATCCGCACGCGGCAGCCGGACGCTGTCATCGCCAGCATGCTGTCTGCAAAGAAGGATGAGCACATCACCCTCCAGGTGAGCAAGGCCATCAAGTAAATCCTTGCCAGTGGATGCTTGGCCCGGAGAAACATGAGCTTAAGAGCTGGAGATAGAACCGAACGCTTTATGCTAAACACAGAACCTTTGGAATTGGTTTTCTGGATGCTTGGAGAGATGATCATTTGCTTAAGATAGTGGCTGCCCAGCCATGGCATCCCATTGGATTCCTGAGGAGTTTATTGCTGGGTCCAGTGGAGTGTAGCTTGCAATACAGAACAGGATGAGCACTGTGTCCACCCTGGTGTCCTGTTCAGCTGTTGTCACCAATGGCTGACTTTGCAAAGGTCAGACCCTGAAAATGGCAACCTGTTCATTTTATACACACTGATGAATGAGTCACCTCTTCAGCTAAGCTGGTTTGAGCTGTCAGTGTGCAAGTGATACACCAGATCCTTAACCATTTGAAGAACACTATAAATTTGTTCAAGACAGTATTTTTTTCCTGAGTGAATTGAGAATCTAATTAACATCTTCTCTGGAGACTTTCCAAACCTGTCTGGATACATTTCTGCCTGATCTGCTCTAGTTCTGTCCTTCCAACCTCCACCATTCAGTCATTCTGTGTACCATTCTGAGTACACTGCTACCAGTATTTAGGTCGTCAAGTTTAGTTAAACACCTGAACTATCTTTATAGAATCATGGAATGTTAGCGTCTGGATCACATTGTACATGCAGTGCAAGCATATCTTAAGTTCAAACAAATGATAGAAGATTGATGGTTATGTAAAAGTCTTAGTTCAAGTAATGTGACAGTCACAGATCAATACGTCTGGTGATTATTTTTTTTGTTTATTATTCACAAGGTTGTTCAGGGATTCCTCATGGTCTCATATAATCTGGGTGATGGAGACTATTCTGTGAGCCTTCCCTCCTACCACATTGATAATGGTGAATGGCATCACATCACACTGGAGAGAAATGGAAATGAATTTACTCTTCGTCTTTATGAAGGAGGTGGGAGGAGAGAAACTCTGAAAGCAGCAGGAGCATACAAAGAGATTGTGATTGAGGCCAGCAGCTTGGTCCTGGGAAACACCTACCCATACAGTCAGAATAGGAGTTTTCAAGGTGAGGAATTCTCAATTTCACTGTCTTCTATTGTTTCACTGGAAGTATTCCAAGAATTAAAGTTTATGTTGAGAACTAGGGACCATAGAATCATAGAATCAT
>VYZU01076589.1:4027-35587 GCA_013401355.1 Ceyx cyanopectus
CCCAAAGTGTTATTTTTAAGATCATATTTCTTCAGAAGCTACATCCATATTCAGTGAGAAGACAAATGACAGGTATTTGTTTCACATTGTCAGAATCCCATTCATTGGACTTGAAGTTTACATTTTAAGTTCTCTATGTGTATTTCCTAATGATTAAAAAAGGTAACTCCAATTTTTCAGAAACCGTGTGTACATTCAGCCAGTACTGATACATGGTGTGGGTACAGAAGTACCCACAGTGAAAGTTTACAGCCATGCAGACATACCTGGAGCAGGTTCATGAAGGACCTGCCGGTCCTGCTTAACAAACCTCATCTCCTATGACAAGGTGACCTGCTTGGTGGATGAGGGAAAGGCTGTGTATGTTGTTTACCTGGACCAGGTAAACAATATAAAAAGCTTTACTCAGTACTGAGACCAGTCCTGTTTAATATCTTTATCAATGATCTTGATGAGAAGATTGAGAGCACCCTCAGTAATTTTGCAGATGACACCAAGTTAGGTGACAGTGTTGATCTGCTTGAGGGTAGGCAGATCTACAGAGGGAGCTGGATAGTCTGGATAAATGGGCTGAGGCCAGTCATATGGGCTTCACAAGGCCAGATATGCTGCTTAAGGATTGATGTTGTAGTGATTCTGGTAGAGTTAGATAATGGTTGGACTTGATGACCTTAAAGGTCTTTTCCAATCACAGCAATTCTGTGATTCTGTAATTTCCTAGAAAGAAAGGCTAGGGAATTTTTCTTTGATCATTCTGTCCTGGGCAAGACTGGTAAAGGTTATGGTGCAGGAAGTCTGCCATTAACTTTTTATCTGCTTTGTTCAGGCACATTTTCATTCATTGTGAATTGTCAGTTACTTCCTCAGAGCTGACAGCTTTGACAAACGTTGCTTCCTCTGTGCACTCTTCATGATACATTGTATTTTATTCTCCTTAGATTTCCAAAGCATACTTTGTGGGAATTAATTTTCAAAGCTCAGTTTCAACAATATTTTTCAAAATGGCTGGCATGTTTTTGATTGATGATTTTCATCATAACACCTACAGTAAAACAATCTGCTCCTGTTTAAAAACATTTGGTTCTTTCGCTTTTACTTCAACTTGCTGCAAATGATGTAAACTACAGCAGTTTCACCACCTGCTGCCTACAGCAGATGCATTTACATTAACGCTTTAGTTGAGATTGGGAGTGGACTTTTGAATCAAGTCTCCCAGCTGCACCCCACTGCCACTCTTTGGGTCTCAAAGTAGAGTTGTCTCACAGTGTGTGACGTGTTTATGTCGACTGATATGAAACAGGAGATGTGCTACAGGAATGTATCTAATGCACTTCAGCAACAAATGGGACCAGTCAGAGCTAGGCTGAGGTAAAAACCTTCTGAAAGACATTGTGATATGGACATCTGGTCCTCAACCTCAAGGGTTTTTCACTCTGTGGATGCTCTCATACTGATCTGTACTACTTGCTGTTACAGACACAACCACTATCTGCTCCAGCATTTGCAGGATTTATGCTTAAACATGTATTTTGCTGCTCAAATATAATTTGAATTCCAGTTCCTTCTGGAATTCCCCGTGTTCCTGCCACAGAGCAGATTCTGCCATTTATTTCCTGTACATTTCATTCTGAAGCTTTTGATCAATGTACCAACTTCCCAGTAGCTACACAAGTGTGCTTTTCCTCTGTACATACAAAATGTACACAGATTTTGTTACTTGTTACTGAGCTCAGTATGACTTTACCTTAGAGCTTCCACGTTGCCTGTACTCCTCAGGGCTGAGATGACTCAACTTCTGCAACTGTAAGCAATAATGGTGTCCTTTGCTGATGTAACTTTTTCAGTTACACCAGATGCTGGACCACAAGAGAACTGTTTAAAAGTTGTCAAATACCTATTCAGATTTGCCAGCAAAAGCATTGGTTTGGAGCATTCAGTTAATTTATTATTGGTGGAAGTCTTATCTCTTGTCCTCTGCTACCATATAATACCCTTTGTTTCTTTTGTCTTTGTTCATTGGTCTTTGGTAGATTTCAAACTAGCATTCATACTGATTGAGCATTCATAGATACTTTTTTTATCCACCAAGAGAGTAGAAGAAATCATATTTGCATCTTTTTCATACATAATATTTCTAGATCAGCTTCTTATAATGATTATTGGTGAGTGTATGGAAATATGTAATTACATGAAAATCACCATTCTGAAACCTTCTTTGGGGTAGAAAGATTCATAGGTGCTGCAAGATTTCAGTAAGATGTAAACAGCAAAATTTTTCATGAAAGAATCTTTCTATTATAACCACTTACTTGGCTGGATTGCCCTTGTTTCTACAAAGAAAAAAAGGCAAAAGATAATTGAATCTTTTTAGCAAGTTCAAATCATAGATTTGAAGCTGGAAATAATGTTCTTCACCTGGAGGCAGAAAATAAAGTTCCTCATCTCCTTCTAATTTCCCTCGTTTATTTCTGGCAATATTTATGAAAAGCTTCACATCCAGACTGAAAGAAGAGACTTCTTTAGACATGCCACAGTATCACCATACTGCCTACAGGCAGCATCCTACCTAACTCCATGTGCCCTGGCTCTGGACATAGGGACAGATTACACTGTTGGCCAGACACTTTCTTCTGACATGAGCTAAGCTCACTGTTGTTATCATTAGCTTCATGCTGGGGATTTGTTGCTTTATATGCCAAGGCACAGATAATGACTATCAAGTCAAAGAATTTGCATTCTATGTAACAAAACCACAATATATGAAATAAGAGAAGTTGGAAGGACATTGTAATTTCTCTAAATTTAATGTATTTTGTTCAGTTGAACGTGCTGGTGGATAAAGAACTTAAAGGGAAGATGCAAAAATAGGATATCTACATTAATCAAAAGACGTGAGGAAGAACCCAAATGTACACTTCTGGGAAATAGTCTTTTCAGTCAGTTCTAATGATAGTGGTGGAAAGAGTAGAATTAGGGGAGTGTGTGTAAGGCTTTTGATACTGTCTTCCATAACATCCTCATAGGAAAACTCAAGAAATGTGGGATAGACGATTGGACTGTGAGGTGGATTGAAAAGTGGCTCAACAACAGAGTTCAGAGGGTTGCTCAAAGTCAAGTTGGAGGCCTGTGGCCAGAGGTGTTCCCTATGGATCTGTATTGCGTCCAGGTTTGTTCAGTATCTTCATCAACAACCTGGATGGGGTTGAGTTGAGCGTACCCTTGGCAAATTCAATGATGTACTGGGAGAACTGACTGACACAGCAGAAGGCTGTGCTGCTATCCAATGAGATCTAGACAGGCTGGAGAGCTGAACAAAGGTGAACGTCATGAAGTTTAATAAGGACAAGTGTAGAGTCCTGCATATGGGGAGGAATAACACCAGGCACCAGTACAGGTTAGGGGTTGTCCTGCTGTGGATAGCAAGTTATCCATGAAGCAGGATTGGGACCTTGTGGCCAAGAAGGCCAATGGTATCCTGGGGTGCATTAAGAAAGCTGTGTCCAGCAGGTCCTCCTCCCCCTCTACTCTGTCCTTGTGAGACCACGCCTGGAATATTATATCCAGTTTGGAGCTATGTGCCATTCCCAAGGGGACTGCTTGCCTCTTGGTACAGGGCTCTAACCCCACCTGCAGGGTGTTTAGATTCATAGCCCTATGACTTAAGCTCATCTTGATTTGCTCAGCTGTTGTACTTAACAGTTTCTTCTGTTGCTTGTTCCAAGTAGATGGGTTTATATGCTATCTGACCTGCAGTGCTTCTGATGTGGCAAGATGATATTGGTAACTCGCTTGACTTGATACTTGTTGAATAATTTAGCTCAGTTTTGTTTCTGGGTAGGTAGCTATCCAGATGAGCATCTTGTATTACTGCATATTGTCATGGTTACAGGGCTGGCTGCATCTCTTCTCCCCTCTCTTGAGTTTTCTGAGTTCAATATGAGGGCTGTTCTTGCCTGGGGTACAGTAGAGCAAATCTTTTGCTGACAGACTTGGATGTAGTGCAGAAGGCTGTAAATGAGCATTGGCTCATTTTGACACGTCTAATAGAATTCAAATGTGTGCATTGAAGGCACTAATATTAGCTCTTAACTGCTAGTAAGTGGGAAGATAACTGAAGCAATTATATTTTCTTAGGTCTGTGCAGTCAACTCTTGGTTTTAATTAGCCCTTTGAATTGTTACCAGAATTCCTTGTCAGGAAGAAATATTTAAGTACATGGAAACACATAAAAATACAGCAAATATTGTATTATTTATATTGCTGTATTATATAAACAAAAGATTCTCAGAGCAGCTGCTAACCGTTCACACTGACTCGTAGAGTACTTCAGCCTTTCTTACAGAAAGTAATTGAGTCTTCGGTGAAGAACATGCTATGTGTGTCTGTGTCTATGTGTGTCTGCTGTGTCTATGTTTGTGTTTCTGTGTCTGGCCTCGCTCTGAACTGGCCACAGTGGGATGCCAGGCAGTGCCTGTGCCCTGGAATAGGTGCACTGTGGCCCCACAGGACCTCTGGGCAGGGCCACCTGGCTGCTCTCGACCGTTGCTTGCAAAGGGAGATGTCTGGAGTGTGTGTTCATGGCCCTCCATGGGCAAAGCTGGGCCATACAGCTTGACTTTCCAGACAGAGCATCACTAACCTTTTTCCTTTTTCAGGGTAGAATCACTTGACCTTTTTTCCTCTGTGTGAAGTTGTTTTAAATTTTTTCCTGCTTTTATTTATTGTAAAATCTCATTGGATGGCTGCACTGAGCAGAAGGAATAGTATTGTCATTCCTATGATTAAAAGAGCTACTTGGAAAGGGGGGTTTTGTACTCATTCCAAAGGTTTTTTTTGAATGCCAATTTCTTCCACCTGAAAGCTTTTTCTCTGCATATTTTATTTATTTCTGGATATTGTGTGTGTTGGGGCTTTTTGTTTCGTGGTTTTCTGCTTTCCCTAGGGATTCATAAGTATGTCTGTATGATGTCTAAAGTGTCTAACTACTCAGCAGTTGAAGGTAGGTTGCAGTGGTAGGTGTGCTAAACAATGCTACACAAGAGCCCTAAAGCAAGGTCAGGTACTCTGGTCACAGATTGCAAACTGTGTTTTAACTTTCCCACATTTAAAAAATACATGGATGCCAGTTTAGCGTTTAAACGTATTTACCATAAGTGTTTTGATTTCCAGGAACTTTGAACCAAAAGAACTGGGGAAAGAAATATTCAGCCTGCAATGGTGCCAAACAATCTCCTATTAATATAGATGAAGATCTTACTCAAGTAAATGTGAATCTGAAGAAACTTAAATTCCATGGATGGGAAAAGGAAACTTTGGAAGATACTTTCATTCGCAACACTGGCAAAACAGGTAAAAAAAAAAAGTCAGATTTCATGTTTGGACTCAGTGAAGTCAGAAAAGTGATACAGGACAGACATCAACCAAGGACTTTTAATGAACCATTTTCATTTCACTTTTCCCTAGCTTGTGCAGTCTGAATTTATCCATTAAATAAAAAAACAGGTGATGACAATGGCCAAGCATAATAAAGAAATCACTAAAACACAAATGAAAATGATGTTCAGAGTCAAAGCAATCACATCTTTACTGTCATCCCATGATGAGCATTTCACTGAAACTAAGCAGTAATTCATCATTTGTTACGAAATAATGATAATTGTTGCTACATATCTAGAATCTGTAACAAGTATGCAAAGGTGATTTTTTAAAAGTATGAGTACATTACCTACTCATCTGGAAGCACTTCACAGATGAATTGTGGTTTCAAAAAACTCGGAATGGGATTCATCTCATCTACACATAGTTAACTATAATATAGACACATCTGAATCACTCGTTTAGATGTCTTCTGACAGCCAAAGATGAGAAATAGTCCAATTTATCTTACCTATCTTGGAAATGTGTTTTAGAAAGAAGTGATTTATGCCTTCAAGTGCCTATTTCTCCTTGCTATAAAAGAAGCTTATCATGGCATATACATTGCCAGACAAATTTTTTTGCAATCCCTTTGCTGTAAGCCAGGACAGCAGTAGGAAAAACCTGCTTGATAGAAGTACTGTTCCTTGGTTTGGGCACAGGTATGAAGGATGGAATCTCTTAACAACTGTCTTTGACCTTCTGCCTAGTCCAGTGGGACCCCTAGACCAGCCACTTTATATTATTTTGTTTTGTTTTACTTTAGTGTCATAGTTCCTAATTTCTGTTCTTGGCCCTATCATGTACTTCCTACATACTACTCCAGAAATTACTTCTCTCTTGCCCTTCCAGATGTGATAAATGGTTCATTTGTCTTTTCAAGAGATCCCTAAGGAAACATTATTCAAAGTTCATGAAAAGTGAACTGAGCTCTTCCTATTTGCAGCAATTCAGATAGTAGAAAAGGAATTGCTAAGATCTGCAGTTAGAATTGTCTTCAAGGTCTCAAGGAAAGAAATGTACTGAAACTGACTCCATTAGTGGTGTTTTAGCAAAGGGTCAGACAGAAGGTGGGAAAGCCAGATGTTGGGCTTTGGTCTATTCCACCCTGCTCAGTCCCTTCAGAGGGCAAATGCTCAATCCTATCTACAGTTTGTGTGCAGTTATGCACAGATGAAGACCTCTCATCAGCTACTGCTCTGGGAGATTGCTTCACAACTAAGGGGTCTCACAGACAGGACAGTCCTCCTAGAAACTGGCTGATGACTCTTCATGTGTTGCCTCATGATTTGTATCTAGAATTATGATAATAATGGATGGTAATGGGGTGGTATTTTTCTTCTTGTTAAAAACATGGGTGCTTTTAGGAAGCTGTGTATTTCAGGAATTCCTTTTCAGAGATAGACTGGTGGCTACACCAGTTTTCTGAACTTTTCAGCATAGTTCTGTGGCTCATTTTAGACAACAGGAGACCAGTATAACAGTCACTAGATGACTATTTTGTAAATTGCAGCATGAAATGAAACATATTTCTCCATACTAATAGTGAATTACCACACTTCTTGGTTCGTTTAAATAACCAATTTCCTGACAAATTGCTTGTGAAATCCAGGGGAAAATGCATATCTCATTTTATCTTTTAGCACCTAATACTGAAATATGAGAGTCATAGGTGCCTTGGATGGCTTTTATATTAACACTCCTTTTTTTCTCCTCTCTCTTTGTTCAGTGGAAATTAACCTGACGAATGATTATTATGTAAGTGGAGGTGGCTTAGACACTGTATTCAAAGCAAGCAAGATCACTTTTCACTGGGGAAAATGCAACGTGTCATCAGATGGATCAGAACATAGTTTAGAAGGACAAAAATTTCCTCTTGAGGTAAAGTACAAATATATTTTGACAATTGGCATTTTGCAAAAATGAATAGTTTACTAAATAGTTTTGTTTGTCTCTTGATTAAAATCTATTTGCAAATACAATTATCCGCTTAAATCCAAATTAATAATTCCCTCAGGAATCCCAGTTGCTGGAGGTATGAGAGAAAGTCTGCAGAAAGGAAGACTCTTCCTTAGTCAGTGAAGATTGGGTTAGAGATTATTTAGGCAAACTGGAACCCACAAATTCATAGGCCTTGATGGGATGTGCCCACAAATGCTGAGGGAGCTGGCAGATGTTGCTGTGCCACTCACTTTGGAAAGATCACAGAGGAAAGGAGAGGTACCTGAAGACAAGAAGAAAGCCAGTGCTACACCAGTCTTCAGAAAGGGCAAGAAGGAGGACCCAGGAAATTTTAGTCTAGTCATGCTCATGTCCATCCCCAGAAAGGTGATGGAATAGCTCATTCTGGAGGTCATCTCTAAACATGTGGAGGAAAAGAAGGTTATCAGGAATAGTCAGCATGGATTCACCAAGGGGAAATGTGCTTACCTAATATGATAGACTTCTGTGATGGTGTGACTCACTGGGTCAATAGGGGAAGAGCAGTGAATGTTGTCTACCTCAACTTCAGCAAGGCTTTTGATATTGTCTCCCATAACAACGTCATAAGTAATCTCAATAAGCGTGGGTTAGATGAGTGGACAGTGAGGTGGACTGAGAACTGGGTGAATGGCAGAGCTCATAGGATTATGGTAAGTGGTACAGAGTCTAATGAGAAGCCTGCAGCTAGTGGAATTCCCTGGCAGTCAGTACTGGGTCCAATCTTGTTTAAGATCTTCATTGGTCTTAAACTTCTTCATTCAAGGGGCAATGGTCACAAACTGGAACACAGCAAATTCCACCTAAATGTGGAATACATATTTTTACTGTGAGGGTGACAGCACTGGAACAGCCTGTCCAGAGTGGTTGTGGAGACTTTTAGAACTGGTCTGGACACATTCCTCTGCAGTCTGCTCTAGGTGCACTTGCTTTGTCATGGGGGTTGGACTAGATGATCTACAGAGGTCCCTTCCAACCCCTACCATTCTGTGATTCTGTGATTCTATGAATTCATGTGACATAGATAAAAACCTTTGAATTGAAATGTATTGCTTGAGCATTCTTTCTCTAAAAGGGAATATAAATAATAACTGATTTTTAATTTTTTTTTTGGTGTGTGTAACCTTTGAATATATTTTTATTTTCAGATGCAAATCTACTGCTATGATGCAGATCAGTTTACAAATTTTGAAGAGGCAATTAAAGGAAATGGAAAGTTAAGAGCTTTATCAATTTTGTTTGAGGTAAACAAAATATATCTTTATGTCATTAAACAGGCTTTGAGACATGTAGCAGATGTTCAGACTGAGTTTAACTGGTTTCAATGTGTGAATGCTGAGGTAAACATTTGCATATATCTTTCTAACCTACTCTTAAAGAAAAGGAAATAGGCAAAATACGTTTGCTTTGCTTTAAGTCATCTAAAATTTTGGTGGTAAACTGCAACTTTCAATTTTTTTCATCAAGCCTGTACTCTTAAATCTATGCAATTTCTTTTTAACAGATTGGACTAGAAGATAATCCAGATTATAATTCAATCATTAATGGAGTAGATAGTGTTAGTCGTTTTGGTAAGTCTGCCTCCATGTTTTATTGATTACTGATTAGACTAAATTCCATTTCAGTGTAATTATGAGGCCTTAAAGACATTGGGCAGCATGGTTCTCTGGAGCTCAGACATGACTGTTTTGTCAGAAACAACAAAAGTCATTTGGATGAACTAGAGAGCTGGGCAATCACATGAAGTTTAACATGAGCAGATTCTGCATCTGGGACACAGTAGTCCTGGTTATTAAGGTTAAACTGGGCAACAAGAAGCTGGAGAACAGCCCTGTGGAGAGGCCCACAGGGAGGGCCAGGAATGTCCTTGGGTGCATCAAACACAGCTACCTGGTAGAGTGAGGTGACTGTCCCACTCTACACTGTTCTAGTGCATCCCAACCTCGAGTGCTGTGCACAGTTGTGGGCACCTCAATATAAGGACATTAAATTACTAGAGGTCTTGAGGGCAAGATTTAGAAGCAGTGGCTGAAGTCACTTGAATTGTTCAGCTTGGAGAAGAGAAGGTTGAGGGGTGACCTCATTACACTCTATGACTTCCTCCAGGGAGGCATCAGAGGGAGAGGTGCTCTCTGGAGACCAGCAGTATGGCAAGAGGAATGAAGCTGTGTCAGGGGAAGTTCAGATTGGACATTAGGAAAAAGTTATTCACTGAAAGGTTAGTTCCCTCACTGGAACAGGTTGCCCCAGGAAACAGTCACAGTACCAAGTCTGTAAGATTTTAAGGAGCACCTGGATGATGCTTTCAGTCATATGATTTAGTTTTAAGTATTCCTGCAAGGAACAGCAAGTTGGACTCAAACATCCCTGTGACTTCTTTCCAACTTGAGATATTCTTTGTTTCTATTATTTATTTACCCCAAGACAGAATATTTGTAACTACAGCAGTAAGTGTAAATGAATAAATATAACTATCATGAGGAATTTACAAGTCTCAAAATGCTACATCAAGAGAAATACCTAATTTATTCTGTGAGTTTTTTTAGTAATTTCTGGATTGTTATGTATGGTTGGAACCCAAATAATCCTATTGTGGCCATTCAAGATGTGTGTTACGAGACCTGTATAAATCTGAACTAATCCAATTATCATATATTTGTATTGGCATTATTCAAACCAAATGTTGACACTATGTTGTTTTAGAATTCTTCATGGTTGTAAGTACGTGGACTTTAGGGTGGTGCATGAGGAAATCTGGGCTTTGTTTCCAACTCAGTTTCATTATGGCTCCAAAGAAGAATAAACATGAATGAGCACTGCTTGAACAGGGGTGTTTTCTTACATCTTGGCCATGACCTTAAGTAAACAGCTAAATTTATCTCATTTTTCATATATATATAATGATACTTGAGCTTTGTAAAGCCCCTTAAGATCATTAGATTGAAAGTATAAAAAGCTATTAGTTCACTATTTTAAAAGCTTTCAAAAGTATGACACTAAAATCAAGATTGTGTTTCTTCAGAAAACAAACACCATTCAACAAATATAAAAGGGAGGAACTTTCATAAATTACAAAGATAGAGGTTGGGGAAAATATATAGCAGTTAAGATTAATTATCTTTGTGTGCTATCTTCTGTGAAATCCAAAGGACAATGAGCAATACATTAAGACAGATACTGACCTAGTCTTGGAATTAGTTGTAAAATTATCAGCAGTAAGATTTGACATACAGGCACCACGGGGCACGTCAGATATGTGCAGAATATAATTTTTTTGTACAAAATGTAAATGAGCTCTGAAAATTCAGATCATGACTAAATTAACTTGTTCCTCCTGAAGAAAAGTGAATAGCACAGGATCTGTCCTTGTCTGCAATGTACATGATCTGTCCTTGTCAGTCATATCTGTGTTCTTATTGTTTGAATCCCAGTTGCTGAGTTCTCAAGCTCTGCAGAGGAGCAGTCCTGTTCCTTCTGGACAAGCTCTCCATTTCTCATTATTCTTTCTAGAATTATTTTAGAATCTAGGCTGTCAATCACTTTAAATGACATTTTGTAATCCAAAGTTGCAAAACGTATAGGAGGGCTTTTTTTTTCCATAAATGAGAGAGTTCATGTCCCCAAGTATCTTTATAAAATAGTCTGGCCATATATTTTTACTGAAGGAAGAATGTGTTAACTAGACATGTACCAGATAGAAATGATAGCTTGTGTCTGAAGGTTGATTAGCATGTTGACAGGAAAAACAAAAGGATGGGCTTTGCTTGACAGTGTGAAATGTTCCCCTTTCCTGACACATGGATAACACAGAGAGTAGGAGCCAGCTCTTAAATCCCAACTCAGTGGAACAGTCACTGAATAGAAGAAAAGTGTCAGTGATTTATAGTAAACTGTAAAAATGTTTAATGTCATTTTCTGCTCTCACCAAATCTGTAAGGAATTATGAAGATAAAGAGAGATCAGAAATCCATACAGGGCTTAAGAAGTATTATATCTGTAAAGCCACAAGTTAATACACAGTCTGAAAATTCATTAGCTATTCATAAATGAATACTTCTCCAATTGGGAGAAATCTAAAATCAGGAACTGTGGATTGAATTAAGGTACATAAGGATCTACGTTATTCCAAGGTGAAAAAAACCAAACATTATTTTGGATGCATGAGACAGTAAGGCAGATAATTGTCTCAAGGTTAATAACTCACAAACTGAAAAAGTCTGCCTTCCAATTTTTGTTGCTGGACCCTACTGCATTAATTTCTGTGGATGGACTCATTTCATGGGTGAAAAAGAGATTTGGCATGACTAAACTTACAGATGAACATGTTCTTGCAAAGCAATGTACTGATTACTTCATTTATTACTAAACTCATTACACCTTCCCAAGTAAAAAAGTTGTTACAGAACAATACTTATTCAAACTAAATAGAAAAATGTAGCAATTTATTTGTATGCTAGTCTTTCTGAAGGTCAGATTTTGAAGATCCTCAGAATTAGCATGTTCCTATAATGGTAACTGTTTTGGAGAATGTGATTGCTATGTTTTCATTGCTTCTGTAGTAATTTAACCATCTGACTCTATATTTTTTTTTTTCCAGGAAAACAGGCTGCCTTAGAACCCTTTATTTTACTGAACCTTTTGCCAAATGCAACAGACAAATACTACACTTATAATGGGTCTTTGTCAGCTCCTCCCTGCTCTGAAACAGTTGAATGGATTGTGTTTAAAGATACCATTAGTATTTCTGAAGACCAGGTAATTTTAATGTATTGAAACCAAACAATTTCCATAATACCAAAGAAAAGCAGTTGCCATGTATATGATAAAAGCTCATGGCATTCATTGCCAGCCCAACAACCTGTCTTTTAGCTAATTTTAATTTTAATTAATTTAATTTTAATTTTTTCATGCAGCCATTAAATTAGAAAAAATAAATATTACTCAAGTGTGTTACCTTTTGCCTTTTTTAGTTCAGGACTAGATTCAGTCATGTCTTGCCTTAGAAGGGAGTAAGAACAAACAACTCTGCGGGCTAGCTGGACTTCTAGTGAAGATAAAGAAGAGTGCAAAATACTCTTTCCCCCAGCTAAATGGTAGTGACTTGGGAGACTGTAGCTCCACCAGCATGGTGGTTTGAGAAACACAGATACCACTGGTACACAGGAGCAAAATTTGAATGCTACGCAAGACAGCTGAATTGGGAGACTTCACCCAACATATTTTCTCCACAGTTTTTGCCTATTTGCAGAATGTGGTTCATATGTTCTGACTTTTTTTTTTTTTCTCACCTCTTCTAGTTAGCTGTGTTCTGTGAAGTCCTCACAATGCAGCAGTCTGGCTATGTTATGCTGATGGACTACCTGCAAAACAACTTTCGAGAGCAGCAGTATAAGTTCTTTGGGCAAGTGTTTTCCTCTTACACTGGACAAGAAGAAATTCACGAAGCAGGTATTTACTGAATAGTCATTCCTCACTTCACAGACTGAAAGACAATTTCCAGTAAAAGAGTCATCCTAGTATGAAGATACTCATTTTAAATTGTGTAGAAAGGAGCATGCTGTATTATTACTCATAAATCTATCACTTCAGAGAAAATAACTAGCAGTCATAAAACATGTCAGATTAAATGGAGTGGAAAATTAAATGCTTGTCTTGACCAAACATTCACTGAAGATCACGTCAGTTCAAGCTTTCTGTACTGCCCTTTTAATGTGTTTCAGACTTAAACAATACTTCCTTTTCAGGGACTGGGAGAGGATTTTGCTTTACAAACCCATTTGGCGCTTTGTTGTGTAATGTGGATGCTTTTCTAACAGAGGCTGAAGTGAGGTCACCAAATTCATTTCACTTAGTCTTCTGAGAATGTGATGGATAGAATTTCAGAAAGCAGTCTCTGTCCTCTGTTTTAGCTAAAAACTCAGGGAAGTTTGTTAAGGTTATATGATCAAAAGAGTATGCTATGTAATGGGCAACAGGATCTAGCAGTAAATATGGAAGTCAGTGATTTTTATACTCATATAAACACAGAAGAAAAATAGTAAACATCTAATTTTGAGGCATTAAGTTGATACTTGGGTGGGGATACCTGTAGGTTCTTAAACTTGTTTGCACTGATCTGTGCTTAATTAGTCATAGACAGATGACTAAAGCACTTGATGTAGGTGTTCTCCAGATTAGGAAGAACTGTGTTTTCATTTTAATTCACCTTGGTTGGTTAAGTTTTTTTCCTACTGGAAGGCTCCTGTATATGAAACTTGTATACAGACTAGGGAATGCTCATCCTTCAGAGCTGCTGAAGGGCTGGGTTCCCTGCACAAGTACATCACATTGTTTCACCACAATACTTCACAAGATATATATTTACACATTTATATAACCAGTCTGTGACACTTCTGTTTTCATCTTAGCTTGAATGCCTCAGATGTGTGCCCAGGATATTTTATCTTTTTTGCATTTAGCTAAGCCAATAAATACCTGTTCTGTCAGGGTTTGTTTTTGTTTTTGTTTTTTCGGGTACTGTCAAGGTTAAGGGGAAGAGAAAGGCAATAAGAGAGAGAGGTTTATGGATTAGAAAACTAAAACAGCTTTAATGAATGTAATAATAAGAAAATGGATTGTGTACAAAACCAATATTGAACCCAACCCTCCTGATGGCAATTACATCACACTCAGCACTGATGCTGTGGAGCAGGCACTGGGGAAATCCCAGACTGGACATAGCAGCAGGTGGGAAGTGGATTCAGGAGCTGGATTCTGGAAGGCAGAACAAAGAGTCCTGCTTGGATGCCAGCCATGAAGGAAGAGAGCTTGATCCATGTGATTCATCATCTTTATGCTGCATATGACAAAGTGAGGAATATCTCACTGGTCAGTTTGGGGTCACCTGTCGTGGCTGCTTCTCCCTGCAGGTGTGGCCTTTTACTTTCTGCACCCCCCAGCGTTTTACACAGGATCTGGCAGTGGACTTGGTCTGCACACCAACCCTTGGCAGTAACTATAAACATAGACCTTACGTCATCCTGCTTTTGGTAGGGGGGTTGGACTCAGTGATCTCTAGAGGTCCCTTCCAACCCCTAACATTCTATGATTCTATGAGTATTATCACTTCTAGAAGAAGACACTGCCTGTGAAAATACGCTGTGAATTTTCAGAAAGTGCAGTTAGTTAGAAGACTTGGCTGAAAACTAAAATCACTGAACAGAATTAGTTCTGTTCTAACTCAGACCAGGACAGTTCTTGTGTTCAACAGAGAAAACCTTTGAAATTCCCTTAGATGATGCAAGAGAAATGATGAGTGGATGCTATTCAAGTAGATAACTGAAAAACTAATTTGTGTTGTGAAACCTAGAATCCCAATTTTCTCTAGTTGTAGACTATTAGGCAGTAGGATTAAGTGCTTGATTTATTGCTGTTATTATTATGTTTCTTAAGTAAAGTTACTTTAGAAGGGCTAAAAGAACCTTAATATTCAATTGTAAACTAACTGCAGCAATATATTGTCAGAAACTTTTACACAGAGACAATCTCAACATTCTTAGTGTGCAAGAACTATCTTACTGAGGACATGGGAGATTCTTAATTTCCTAAGACTGCTTAGTGATACATATTCCTATATTATATGCATGCATGAATATATGTATGTATATATTTAAGAAGAGGATTAAAATAGCTGTTCCTTACAGTCACGCTTGATTCAATTCAAAAAGCTTTATGAAATCGTAATGCTTTATCTTCACCAGCCACAGCTGGCATGAAAATCCATTTATGATAGAAATCATTGTTTATTCCTGTAAAACTGAGAATCATTGCAGTAGCTGCTGGGCCTGTTACATAACTCCTGGTCTACTCCACTCTTCTAGAAATGCTCTGTGAGTAAGTGCAGAAATACAGTTATTTACTCTTCTTGGATGTAGTAAAGACATAAAAACCAATGAGTTCTTAAAATTCAGAATTTACAATGCAGCATCACAGAATCAATTAGGTTGGAAAACATCCCTAAGATCATCAGTCCAACCATGAACTTCACACTGACCAGTCCACCACTAAACCATGTCTGCAAGCACCACATCTACTTGTCTTTTAAATAGCTTCAGCAGTGGTGACTCAACGACTTCTGGGGACAACCTGTTGCAGTGTTTTATAGCACTTCTGTTATTTTTTCCTAATATGAAACCTACAATTAATAAATAAAATTAAAAATAAAAATAAATAAACAAATGTGGAAAAAAAAATCCTCTTATTCTGTGCTGCCCCAGAACTACACTTGGTTTTATTTCAATTATGTCAAGCTCAGAGAAGCTTAAATTCAGGCTTTATTAATTTATTTAATAAAATAGATATATCTGAATAAGACAAATTCAGGCAGCTTATAGAGATCTTTTTGTCAAAACACAGACCAGGCAGTTTTTGACAAAGATTTAGCTAAAGTACCTTGGAGCTTCCATGTGACACAATGTAGTTTAGATTAAAAACTTCTAAGTGACATGGGTAGCAGTTTATTCCACTGATGAATAAGAAAAAACAGGTGTATTGTCATGACCTCATATGCAAAAATAGCATCTAAGAACTCACTTAGGGAAAGAAAAGGTCTAAATTTAAGCCCAACACAGGCTTGGATGGGTCTCTGACTTCCTAAGCATAGTATTTTGCTGCTTTAAACTTGTAATTCAGTTTAATATCTGTGACTTCAGACTAGTAATAGACTCAAGAATTCCCTTTCTTGTAGTTCTTCGCCCAGATTTTCTGAAAAATAGAAGAGGTAAGCTGTTAGTGATGTCCTTGCTTTTCTGTCTCTGGAGAGGGAAAACAGAAAAAGGTAGGAGCAAAGCACCTCTGTTGCTAAGACTGGCAGGAGAGGAGAGGGAAAGGGAACAGCACGGGAAGGATGACTATGAAAAAGTATCAGAAGAAAGGCATGGGCAAGAGCTTTAGAAGGAATCAAGGGGAAATAATATGCCTCTGACTTTAAAAGTTTTATAGTACTGCTCAGTCTGAATACAGTCAGAGATTTCAGAACCAAATTCACTCCTGTATGAAAAGGGAAGGAAAAAGGATAGTAAAGAAGAGTGTGGAACAGGAAAAAGCTTGGTACCAATACTATAAAAAAGTGTTTAGAGAATTATTTTAAACACCTTTGAAGTAAAAAACCTGGGCAGTGTTTTGATTTATGAGAAGTGAAATCTTGTCTTTGCTGGTCTGATGATTTCCTTTTGCCATCTGCTGGAAATTGGGTGGAATTACAAGTTTTTGTAATGGAATGTACACAAATTGAGATCTAAAAATTATTATTTTCTTTATGTTAAAGAATTCAGTGCCATAAATGAAATAGCCTGTCAGATACATGGCACAACATATTCAAAGCCTGACAAGCTACAGAACTCGACTAAATTACACAGACTAAGACTATCTCTGCCATTAGCTCACACACACACACAACATTTTTTTTTAATTGCTGCTTATTTTCCATAAACGACCTTAGACCAGAGCTGCTCAAAACTGCCCACCTGTGTACAGAATGGAAAAAGTTTTTTCAAAATATTTTTGTGAGGGGTTTGAATGCCCTCCTGTGTTCAAGTGGCAAATTGCAAAGTTAAGAGAAACAGGTTTTTTCCTTTCTTTCAGAATTCAGTATTGTCTTCCAAAAGTCTTGTAACATCATGGTGTTTGCTTTCTTTAGGAGAGCTCCAAGGAATCTACACCCATTTCCTTAGTTAGCCAAATAGTTTGTTTTGATTGATTTTGCTAGATACTCAAAGTTTGTTTTAAACAGATTCTGATATTTGAAATATGTGTTTCCTCATTTATTCCTTATAAGGAATGATTATTACTTGTGCAAACATCAAGCTAAAAATTTTTTAATAAAAAATTATCCATCTAATCATTTTAATATGACCTCAGCCAGGTCCAGGACTTGAGCAATATGATCAGACTTCTTCAGCAGATGGCTGGATGGTGCCTTAAAATATAACAACATGAAATTACTACATCCTAGCCTAATAATTTCTTAACCTATTTGCTTTTTGTCTCTTCTTTAGGTATCATAAAAACATTGAAACATCCTTGACAGGAAATTAAGATGTGATTGGTTTCCCTTCAACCTTTTAAACCAATCTACTGTAGATTACTGTCCTTTATAGCTGGTGAGAGAGTGAACAGCTCTTCTAATGCTACTTTGCTAGACCCATAAAGACAGGGCAATAGGGAATTTTCATCCCCAGGGCATATATATAAAATTCTATACTTTTTTATTTCTCAGGAACTGCATATTAATGTTTGACAAAATATGGTATAAAAAGGAGGAGAAAAGGGATTCAGACCTCAAATTAACTTGCTTTTGAAAATCTAGTGGTAAAATACTGCTTCTGAATGCATGGCACCTCAGATCTTTCAGTGGAAAGCTGAAACTGAGGCACATGAAATCTTATTCAGGAAGTGGCTCAAGATGATAATAGAGTTATTTGTACCATTTAATGTATCTCATATTATTTCATCTTTTCTTTCTTACAGTTTGCAGCTCAGAACCTGAAAATGTTCAATCAGATCCAAAGAATTATACTAGTCTTCTTGTTACATGGGAAAGGCCTCGAGTTGTATATGACACCACAATTGAGAGATTTGCTGTCTTTTATCAACAGTTGGATGGAGAAGACCAGACTAAGCATGAGTTCCTCACGGATGGGTATCAGGACTTGGTAATTGTAAACTCTTCAAGTTTCATACAAAGGGGTGATGACAAAACACTCACTGTTATTTAATTTAGGGGATTAAAATGTAGCTGGGAGCTGATGCAATAACAAATTACTTCCTTGGCTACAGCTTAGGGAAGCTGTACTTCATTTTTTTTTTGGATGTGAAGCCACAAAGACAATTAAAATAAAAAAATTAATCCTCTCTTGCCAAGAAGAGAGAAAACTTTCATGAATTGCTGTTCTGATTTGCCTATTTTATCCCCAAAAGTGTATGAATATCATTCACAGAGCTCCTTAGCCATAAACCCCTTAAGTCAATTAATAGTGATATGTACTTCATTACTCACTGATGTGCAAAGGATGACCTACACAAGCAACTAATAAGATTCAGTACAGTCATACTGCTAGAAATATTAAGTTACTGATTACAGCTTCATAGTATTTTACTAACGTGATCTCTTCTTCTAACCCTCTTTAAAGGCTTATAATTTAGCAGGCATAATGTAACCTAAACTAGTGTTCAGCATTAAATAATTAGATAATTTGGTATCCTCCAAGTAAAAATTTGTAAGATTTTTTTAAAGTTGACTGAAAAATATTTGTGATAATAGAACATAAAAAGTATACATTAGAGTCCTAGAAGAAAGAATTCTTATGATTCATATGAAAAAATGTGTTATGAAAAAAAATGACATTTCCAAATATTTGATACTTACTTACGAGTAAATGATTAAACATGGTTTTTCTTTTAGGGGGCTATTCTAAATAATCTGCTGCCCAATACAAGTTATGTTCTTCAGATAGTTGCTGTTTGCTCTAATGGTCTATATGGAAAATACAGTGACCAAGTCATTGTTGATATGCCTTTAGAGGACCCAGGTAAGTGGTCTTTTGAGCTTAGTGATCACTTTTAGCTGAAAATCTGTATTTGAAGTAGTTTGTTTGCAAACCAGTTAAAACAGCTATCAAAATATGCTAAAAATGAAATTTCAAAATCGCTGCAGTTAACCTCCAGCATGTCCTTTGCTACTGATATTTTACATGATGTAATTCTCCATTCCTTGTAAACATTACCGATGAAAGACTGCATGTTAATTATTTTTAACTCTTAAGAATATTCTGAAAAACACCTACCTGATTTCAAATCTCACAAGTGTATCTTTTTAGCAATGTGATATAGGGAAATAAAACCACATTTGGTATTATTTCTCTATGGATGAAACATCCCCCCCAAATTTAATCCACATAGCCAAATTTTTAAGGAAATAAATAATACAGACCCAATATATGACTTATATGTCTGTATCCATTGATTTTGAAATTTGATTTCTTATGATTACTTGGAATTTGATTTCAAAGGACTTGTGGTGATGGAATTCCCTTGCTTCTTAATGCTGCCTCACAAAAAATCAAAAGACCTAACAAACAAATCTTACTGATTTCGCAGCCAGATTTACTTCTTCCACCTGCTGGTAAATATTAAATAATTTGAAACTATAGCATGAAGCTTGATCTTGTCCTTAATAATTCCTTAAATTCTGTGGAAGTTTTAGCATCAGATGCAGATCTTATCAAAGTGAGTGAGAGCTGTGTTTTTAATTAACAACTCTGTAATTAATCATAGGAAAAAATCAAAAGACTTTCTGATCATTCAAGAAACCATTTTTTATCTAAGGGCCTGGATTCTTGTTTATGGATTCTGTAAGTTCAGTTTTACACTTCATTAAGTCTATTTAGCTACATCAAAGTCCTAAGCAATGTTATGACGTACTTGGGAAAACAGGTCAGTTTTTCATTTCAAGGGAACCATAATCCTTTACAGTTAGAAAGAATATAATTCTTGACAATCTCTACCACATCATTTATGAACTAATAATGGTAATAGGCTTACAAAAGTGCAGTTTTGCCTGAAGGAGGGGTACACAGGTTCATGTATAGTACATATAAATATTTAACTTGTCTTTCAAACACAGTGCATTAAGAAGAATGCATTTTTGGAGTCTTATGCTGTTATCTAGCAGAATTTTCCTAGTTCTTTTCAGTTTTCTAAGAAGTCCATGACAAGGTTCTGACATCACGCCTGACATTTCACTTTCCTCTTTTCTCCTTTATCTAGATACCATATCCCTCCACTTCATTTCCAGGGTTTGTGCTTAAGAATTTTCTCAGATGAGACTTCACCTACACATCCCCACATTCATAGGATGACAAACAAGCAGTGTAGCCCTGTCTTTAGTAAACTATAGTGTAACACATGGAGTCGGTGCCGTGCTGACACCACAGCTCTAAGACTCCTGAAAACAGACTGCAAAACAAAATCCCATGTAGAAAATATCCATAGGATAGACCGCCCTACTGTGTGTGTCTCCCTGAAGTAGGATGGGTTGCCTGCTGCTCTGCTGTGTGCCATGACTCCCCTTGGAAGGAAGGGTGGGTTGCAGATGTGTTTAGTGAGGCAGGAGCGCTGGGGGTAGGTAACATGGAGCCAGCGGGCCTGGCCCTGCTGCCCAGAGCACCAGTGGTGCCAATAGAAATTGGTGCTCTAAATGTTACATTTAGCAGTTTTGAGTGAAGGTGTGATATCCTTATGCCTTTTTTACACAGACACACTGCTAATTTATTTTTCTTAAAAAAATTAGAAAATGTAATGTAAGGATACCTAGGAGTCATAACAATGTAAAGGTGTATCTATATAAAATATGAACAGGTTAGCATAACTATGAAATGGTATGTTTGTGGTTTCTGTCATTTGAATATTTAAATATGCCTCCTTAATGTTGCATTAAAGCAAATTAATGTATATAAGTAGATTCTTATCCTGAGTTTTCTCGTTTTTAAATAAAGCATTGTAAAGCGGAGGGTTAAATACTCTGCATATCAGAGCTGTGTAAACACCTGGAGGTTTTTTCAAATTTCAGACAGTTCTGATAATTTTTAATAGCTTCAGGTCTACCTAAGTTTTTTCCATTAGTTTTCCAAAAGTTTCAAAATTGAGGAAGATTATTTCAGGCCAAAGGAATTGTTTCAGTGATATTTTAAATTTAAAATAAAACATTAAAAAGAATAATATAAAAAAAAAATGAAATACCAAAATGAATATTTTGCGTGTTTTAGAAAAAAAGTGAATCTTCAGGATGCTTCCTATCTGAGATGGACACAAAGTTATTAAAGGCACTTTGTGTTCTTTTAGTTTGACACTTCCACACTGGTCAATCTGAAAGCACTGGATGAGGAAAATACAGGGAAGATGCCCTCCCATGTAATTAGTATGATTCCTGTGCTTGTATGAGTACAGAAATATGTTCCATATATGCTGTCTCAACTCTGGATATAATTTCAAAACATGAAAAAAAAACTTCCATTAATTTCTAATATTAATATTTATTTGCATAATTAATTTACTAATTATTTACATCTGAATTAACTTGCAAATGTTTAAAATATTTTCATATTTAATATTTTAGTATTGCAAGTTTTAAACAACAGATAAGAATGTAGATATCTAATGAGAAAGATTTGTTCAGAGCAACTTGCTGATTACAACTATAACATCAAATCGGTTTTGTGATCTGCTTTATAGATCTTGAGGCAAAAGGGGATTTCTTGGAGCTCCTGCTTGTGAATTTATGAAAGAAAAGTTATCTTCACCATGAAGACATGAAATAAAATTGACTCACATAAAGCATTACCTAAAACTTTCATTTTCAAGAATTACCCTGAGTAAGCCAGTTTAATTAAGATGAAATTNTGTAAGTTCAGTTTTACACTTCATTAAGTCTATTTAGCTACATCAAAGTCCTAAGCAATGTTATGACGTACTTGGGAAAACAGGTCAGTTTTTCATTTCAAGGGAACCATAATCCTTTACAGTTAGAAAGAATATAATTCTTGACAATCTCTACCACATCATTTATGAACTAATAATGGTAATAGGCTTACAAAAGTGCAGTTTTGCCTGAAGGAGGGGTACACAGGTTCATGTATAGTACATATAAATATTTAACTTGTCTTTCAAACACAGTGCATTAAGAAGAATGCATTTTTGGAGTCTTATGCTGTTATCTAGCAGAATTTTCCTAGTTCTTTTCAGTTTTCTAAGAAGTCCATGACAAGGTTCTGACATCACGCCTGACATTTCACTTTCCTCTTTTCTCCTTTATCTAGATACCATATCCCTCCACTTCATTTCCAGGGTTTGTGCTTAAGAATTTTCTCAGATGAGACTTCACCTACACATCCCCACATTCATAGGATGACAAACAAGCAGTGTAGCCCTGTCTTTAGTAAACTATAGTGTAACACATGGAGTCGGTGCCGTGCTGACACCACAGCTCTAAGACTCCTGAAAACAGACTGCAAAACAAAATCCCATGTAGAAAATATCCATAGGATAGACCGCCCTACTGTGTGTGTCTCCCTGAAGTAGGATGGGTTGCCTGCTGCTCTGCTGTGTGCCATGACTCCCCTTGGAAGGAAGGGTGGGTTGCAGATGTGTTTAGTGAGGCAGGAGCGCTGGGGGTAGGTAACATGGAGCCAGCGGGCCTGGCCCTGCTGCCCAGAGCACCAGTGGTGCCAATAGAAATTGGTGCTCTAAATGTTACATTTAGCAGTTTTGAGTGAAGGTGTGATATCCTTATGCCTTTTTTACACAGACACACTGCTAATTTATTTTTCTTAAAAAAATTAGAAAATGTAATGTAAGGATACCTAGGAGTCATAACAATGTAAAGGTGTATCTATATAAAATATGAACAGGTTAGCATAACTATGAAATGGTATGTTTGTGGTTTCTGTCATTTGAATATTTAAATATGCCTCCTTAATGTTGCATTAAAGCAAATTAATGTATATAAGTAGATTCTTATCCTGAGTTTTCTCGTTTTTAAATAAAGCATTGTAAAGCGGAGGGTTAAATACTCTGCATATCAGAGCTGTGTAAACACCTGGAGGTTTTTTCAAATTTCAGACAGTTCTGATAATTTTTAATAGCTTCAGGTCTACCTAAGTTTTTTCCATTAGTTTTCCAAAAGTTTCAAAATTGAGGAAGATTATTTCAGGCCAAAGGAATTGTTTCAGTGATATTTTAAATTTAAAATAAAACATTAAAAAGAATAATATAAAAAAAAAATGAAATACCAAAATGAATATTTTGCGTGTTTTAGAAAAAAAGTGAATCTTCAGGATGCTTCCTATCTGAGATGGACACAAAGTTATTAAAGGCACTTTGTGTTCTTTTAGTTTGACACTTCCACACTGGTCAATCTGAAAGCACTGGATGAGGAAAATACAGGGAAGATGCCCTCCCATGTAATTAGTATGATTCCTGTGCTTGTATGAGTACAGAAATATGTTCCATATATGCTGTCTCAACTCTGGATATAATTTCAAAACATGAAAAAAAAACTTCCATTAATTTCTAATATTAATATTTATTTGCATAATTAATTTACTAATTATTTACATCTGAATTAACTTGCAAATGTTTAAAATATTTTCATATTTAATATTTTAGTATTGCAAGTTTTAAACAACAGATAAGAATGTAGATATCTAATGAGAAAGATTTGTTCAGAGCAACTTGCTGATTACAACTATAACATCAAATCGGTTTTGTGATCTGCTTTATAGATCTTGAGGCAAAAGGGGATTTCTTGGAGCTCCTGCTTGTGAATTTATGAAAGAAAAGTTATCTTCACCATGAAGACATGAAATAAAATTGACTCACATAAAGCATTACCTAAAACTTTCATTTTCAAGAATTACCCTGAGTAAGCCAGTTTAATTAAGATGAAATTCACTGCAGTCACCTCCAGATCAATTAATCTTCATGTTATAAGATAAAGTGAGGCATGAGTCATGCGGAAGCATTAGATGGGCCCTTTTCTGGGAAGAATTCTGCCCTTGGAGAGGCCACTTTTAATGAGGGAAGTTTCACTCTGCAATACATATCTGATGTTCAAGAAGCTCAAGACCATTGTTCTAGACTTTTCCTTTTGAGATGCTTGCAAGAGAGAGAGTTTTTCATGCCTTTTCCCACCCTGTCTGGGTTCCTTCTATATGTGGTTAGTGAGGGCTCTGCAAACTCCACAGACCAGGTGCTGTGTAAGAGGGAAGACCTTTTTTGGGCCATGCTCTCTGCCTCACTTTGTGGAAGCCTCAGAAGCTCTGATACGACATTGAGCAAATGATCATAGTTGAGATCTCTGCTCTTTGGGTGTTTCCTAACCATTTCAGAGTGGCAGCCTCATCTATATAGCATGTGAGTTAAATTGCTTCCAGTTAGTTTCCATTTAATAAAAGTCACTGGATGCCCTACGTGATGTAGCTACACAAGCTCCATTCATACTGAAAGGAATCATGAACACCATGGTTTAGTCAGCTTTGGTAAAGGTCCAGCCTTTATTTACCAATTTTTCATTTGTTATTAGAAAAGGAATTTGAATAACTATCTAAATGTGTGCTTTGACTCTCTAGATAACATCTGTACAGCTCTGAAAGTTCTGCAGTAGTTTGTTGCATAGTTAGTACCAGTGTTACTTTGTGTGTTTGCTGACACAGGGAATGAAAACTATTCATACATCTCTCCTGTTATCTTTCTTTGTGTAGACTTCAGTTGGTGTTTATCAAAAGTACCTGTGCTGGGATATGGCTCTCAAATGCTGTCTCTTTCATGGCAGCTTATGCTGTCAGCAATACTTTGGGAGGGTCTGACTATGCAATTTCTTTGTAACTTGTCTTTGTGGTTTTTGTACTNTCTCC
Source organism: Ceyx cyanopectus (assembly GCA_013401355.1). Lineage (NCBI taxonomy): Eukaryota > Metazoa > Chordata > Aves > Coraciiformes > Alcedinidae > Ceyx > Ceyx cyanopectus. The sequence goes on from VYZU01076589.1 coordinate 28,870, forward strand.
ATGAGGACAACAGCAAGAAACTGTATTCCTCTGCCAGTGGAATTTGAGAGCACATACCCTACTGTATACTTGAGCACGATCAGCACATTTTATTTTTCTGACTGAGTCTGATTAAAGCTCAACTCAAGCAAAGTTGCCACAGAAAGAATGNTAAAAAACACTAAGCATATCTTCATTGTTTCATTTAGTGGGTGGTTTTTTTCTAATTCTGTACTGATAAATGTAGAAATCTGAAAGCTAATTTAATCAGAAGAAACAGGCTTTAATTTCATTCTTGACATGGCATTTACTACGTAAGACAGTACAGAAATGAAAACAGTTTATGTCATGAACATTATTCTAAAATTACAAATCAGATTGTTTTGAGAGATTTTTTTGAAGATTTGCATTGAACATAAAAGTAGGGAAATAGTTGCCTTTTTTTGTCTATTATATCTTCATCTATCATTAAAATGGACTATGAAAATACCTCTACAAAACTTTCTGACTAATGGTTTAATTATTTTATTTTAAACTGTAAGCTATAGAATAATAAATATGTGTTTCCAGAAAAAAAAATAAACAAGCTTGCTCATCAACCTACATCAATGGGTTGTTTTTTGGAGGGTGTGGTTCTTCTTGTTTGGGGAACATTAGCAGATTTCTATAATATTCAGTCAAATCAAAAACTCAGCAACAGGATTAAGAGAAGGTACATAAATGTGTGTCAAATCCTTTTGACAAATATATTTTCTGTGACAAACTAAATTTGAAATTGGTTTTGTAAAATACCTGAAGATTTAGTGTTNGGGTCAAATTTCTCTGTGTTAAAACCATTTTTTAGATAAGTCTACTGAGTACATAATACATAGTATGGATCTACTGTGGGAAGATTTTCAAACTAATATCTACAATATTTTATTTATATCATTGAGAAGCCAGGGAATACCATTATTTCCTCCACCCCTTCCTCCCCTTGCTCCCCTCCCCACCCTGCCCCAGAGTCTCCTAGGCTTCCAGGAGTCAGAGGTAAGATAATTTTTCTCTATCTCATTAATGAAAGGTTTATTCAGTACATAGTAATTTATAAATTATAATGTTGTAGAAGGGCTACTGTCAGGTTTCTTGATACCTGCTTTGAAGCCTCTCTTTCTGACAACCATCAGAAGTATAATACTGGATTTGGATAAAAAGACAGAAAGAAGGTGAGAGACTACCTCTGAACTTAGAGAGAAGGATTTTCACCTGGGCCATAGAAGATTCATTCCTTGATCTTGCTTCACCTGTTACTTATGTAAGTGGGGAGGCATCAAAGCCTTTAGAGTAGTTCTTCACAGATCCCCAGTACCTGTTCATTAGGGAGTTTTTGTGGGATGTGATACAGCTGGGTTCATGCCCTTAAATTAAACTGAGTGGGAGTTTGAATAAGGCTTTAAGCACTTGACTCTAGGAAGAATGGCCTTCTGTGTTTGCTCTGGTGGAGGAAGACAGTCTGCTGAATAAGATGGGATGGCTGATCTGCCAGAAGTTAACTCCAAGCCTGGGTACACAAATGAAGAATTTGCTGCATGAAAATTATAGCTCATTTTACAAGAATATCCTCAGATTAAATGTGGGTAAATAGTTGAATACCAGATTTACCTGTAAGTAAAGCAGACTTAAACTGTATTTTCTCATATAAAATGTTCTCATAAGATGGGTCCTCCTTAGCCAGGATGTGGTTCTTCAGTGTAGATTCAACATGTGCTGCAGTATCTAATTAGAACCAGGCAAATCTGTTGTGACTGAACATGTTGTCTAGCTGAGCATTGCTAACCTCAGAGCCAGCCCTCTACCCAGGGGGCTGACCACTTCTCCAAACACAATCCTATAAAACATTTTATACTGGGTCTCCATAAACATATTAACCAATCCATTGAATCCTTGCAGAATTAATAATTCTGTTAATTTAAAATGTTGGATGATATGGTGTGTATTTTTGTTTTATAGAGGCTGACCTCATTCCTGAACTGAATGAAACTGAAGAATATGAGGTATAGCATTCATTTACTTCTAAGAGTATTTCAAATACATACATTTCATACAAACACAGATTTTCACGAAGTATCATTATTCATGTTCAGCAAATGGTAATAACAGGAGCTAAGTGGTATCACTCACAATATTTGTGTAACTGTTACAGGCAAGCTAGCTATCCTGAAATCTTTTCCAGAAAACTCCGAAGATTCAGCAGATGTAAGGACAGGTCATAAATCCATTTTAAAAATTCTGTTACTGTGATAATTTAGTCAACATCAGGATATTAGTGCAAATATCTTAAGACATTCTGATAGAAAAAAAAAACATTTTTTCCTTGATGTGTGCTGCATACATGATTGCATTTTATTAGGAAAGAGTTATAGCTTTTTTGATAAAATGGGTTTTGTCTCTCAAACTAACAAAATAATTAAGAAGTTGTGACTTTTTTTTTTTTGTTTGTATTGAAAATAAGCAATATTTTGAAGATAAATTTTCAATATACTTACGGCTAAATATTTTGCTTTAAGACCAGCAGCCTTCTCAGGCATTGTCTTGTTTTGCCTCTCTTGTTTTTATGAAGCCAGGAAAACGTGTTATTGAAGTTTCAGTTTTCATTTGTGTACAGTGTCTATAAACATTTTTAATTGTCTTCGGCTATGATATTTTTCCAAAGGATGAAGTTGATGAAAAGGAAACAGAGGTGGATGAAGAAACTGCAGTGAGTCCTAGAATTGACAGTACAATAAACCAAATGAGGAAAGATTTCCAGGTGACTACATTCAGCTACAGTGAAGAAAAAATGGGAACAAAACCCAGTGAAGCTAGAACAAATAGATACTTAACAAGAGAAGAAGAATTGCATGGTAAGGATGATGTTTTCAAAGCAGTTTATTACCCTACTTCTCCACCTGCCAGTGAAATTTCTGAAGAAGAGGAAGATCCTGTTTTGGAATCCCGAACCATTACTGGAATTCCTCCTCAACTCATTGACTCCACCAAAGGCCTAGAAGAAGAATACATATACCTTTCTTCAGGCACTGAACCAACAAGAATAACCACTATTGGTCATAATGATGAAGATTTCTTACTATCATCTTTTAAACCCCATCAGGAATCTGATAACTTTTGGAGTTCAGTTCTTACTACAACTTCAGCACAGCTGGTTACAGAAGCGACTTCCCAAGAAGACACTCTTCCTTCAGGAAGCCCAGATATAAGCATGCATGATGTTCTTTCCCAAGGCTCTATTAAGTATGTTACAGAAGGTGTAGCACCCTCAAGCTCTGATGAGCCTCCAAAGCATACTTCTACTGATGGAAATGTATGGTTTCATAATGCTACAGATCTGACAACTCCATCTGTTGATACATCGGATAGCAGGCAATTGTCTCAACCCAGTTACACTGATGCTTATGTAGAAGGATTAAAGCCAGCTACAGTGCCCTATTCCAGCAGCCCAGTGGTTTCACAAGACACTTCAGATGCGGATTTAGAATTGCCACATTACTCTACCTTTGCTTTCTCCTCTGCTNACCATCAGAAGTATAATACTGGATTTGGATAAAAAGACAGAAAGAAGGTGAGAGACTACCTCTGAACTTAGAGAGAAGGATTTTCACCTGGGCCATAGAAGATTCATTCCTTGATCTTGCTTCACCTGTTACTTATGTAAGTGGGGAGGCATCAAAGCCTTTAGAGTAGTTCTTCACAGATCCCCAGTACCTGTTCATTAGGGAGTTTTTGTGGGATGTGATACAGCTGGGTTCATGCCCTTAAATTAAACTGAGTGGGAGTTTGAATAAGGCTTTAAGCACTTGACTCTAGGAAGAATGGCCTTCTGTGTTTGCTCTGGTGGAGGAAGACAGTCTGCTGAATAAGATGGGATGGCTGATCTGCCAGAAGTTAACTCCAAGCCTGGGTACACAAATGAAGAATTTGCTGCATGAAAATTATAGCTCATTTTACAAGAATATCCTCAGATTAAATGTGGGTAAATAGTTGAATACCAGATTTACCTGTAAGTAAAGCAGACTTAAACTGTATTTTCTCATATAAAATGTTCTCATAAGATGGGTCCTCCTTAGCCAGGATGTGGTTCTTCAGTGTAGATTCAACATGTGCTGCAGTATCTAATTAGAACCAGGCAAATCTGTTGTGACTGAACATGTTGTCTAGCTGAGCATTGCTAACCTCAGAGCCAGCCCTCTACCCAGGGGGCTGACCACTTCTCCAAACACAATCCTATAAAACATTTTATACTGGGTCTCCATAAACATATTAACCAATCCATTGAATCCTTGCAGAATTAATAATTCTGTTAATTTAAAATGTTGGATGATATGGTGTGTATTTTTGTTTTATAGAGGCTGACCTCATTCCTGAACTGAATGAAACTGAAGAATATGAGGTATAGCATTCATTTACTTCTAAGAGTATTTCAAATACATACATTTCATACAAACACAGATTTTCACGAAGTATCATTATTCATGTTCAGCAAATGGTAATAACAGGAGCTAAGTGGTATCACTCACAATATTTGTGTAACTGTTACAGGCAAGCTAGCTATCCTGAAATCTTTTCCAGAAAACTCCGAAGATTCAGCAGATGTAAGGACAGGTCATAAATCCATTTTAAAAATTCTGTTACTGTGATAATTTAGTCAACATCAGGATATTAGTGCAAATATCTTAAGACATTCTGATAGAAAAAAAAAACATTTTTTCCTTGATGTGTGCTGCATACATGATTGCATTTTATTAGGAAAGAGTTATAGCTTTTTTGATAAAATGGGTTTTGTCTCTCAAACTAACAAAATAATTAAGAAGTTGTGACTTTTTTTTTTTTGTTTGTATTGAAAATAAGCAATATTTTGAAGATAAATTTTCAATATACTTACGGCTAAATATTTTGCTTTAAGACCAGCAGCCTTCTCAGGCATTGTCTTGTTTTGCCTCTCTTGTTTTTATGAAGCCAGGAAAACGTGTTATTGAAGTTTCAGTTTTCATTTGTGTACAGTGTCTATAAACATTTTTAATTGTCTTCGGCTATGATATTTTTCCAAAGGATGAAGTTGATGAAAAGGAAACAGAGGTGGATGAAGAAACTGCAGTGAGTCCTAGAATTGACAGTACAATAAACCAAATGAGGAAAGATTTCCAGGTGACTACATTCAGCTACAGTGAAGAAAAAATGGGAACAAAACCCAGTGAAGCTAGAACAAATAGATACTTAACAAGAGAAGAAGAATTGCATGGTAAGGATGATGTTTTCAAAGCAGTTTATTACCCTACTTCTCCACCTGCCAGTGAAATTTCTGAAGAAGAGGAAGATCCTGTTTTGGAATCCCGAACCATTACTGGAATTCCTCCTCAACTCATTGACTCCACCAAAGGCCTAGAAGAAGAATACATATACCTTTCTTCAGGCACTGAACCAACAAGAATAACCACTATTGGTCATAATGATGAAGATTTCTTACTATCATCTTTTAAACCCCATCAGGAATCTGATAACTTTTGGAGTTCAGTTCTTACTACAACTTCAGCACAGCTGGTTACAGAAGCGACTTCCCAAGAAGACACTCTTCCTTCAGGAAGCCCAGATATAAGCATGCATGATGTTCTTTCCCAAGGCTCTATTAAGTATGTTACAGAAGGTGTAGCACCCTCAAGCTCTGATGAGCCTCCAAAGCATACTTCTACTGATGGAAATGTATGGTTTCATAATGCTACAGATCTGACAACTCCATCTGTTGATACATCGGATAGCAGGCAATTGTCTCAACCCAGTTACACTGATGCTTATGTAGAAGGATTAAAGCCAGCTACAGTGCCCTATTCCAGCAGCCCAGTGGTTTCACAAGACACTTCAGATGCGGATTTAGAATTGCCACATTACTCTACCTTTGCTTTCTCCTCTGCTGAATTGTCACCTCACTCTGTCCCTTCGAGCTCTGGAGAATATGGTTCTGCTTCTGCTGCCAGTGAGGTACTCTCTCAGACAACTCAACCAGTCTATAATGGTGAGATACCTCTTCAACCTTCCTACAGTAGTGAAGTGTTTCCTCTAGTCACCCCTTTATTGTTTGACTCTCAGATGCTCGACACTACCCCTGCTACATCAGATAGTGATGTGATCTTGCATGCTACACCTGTATTTCCCAGTGTTGATGTGTCATTTGAACCCACCCTGTCTTCCTATGATGATGTACCTTTGCTTACATTTTCCTCTGCTTCCTCCAGTAGTAAAATGTTTCACCGTTTGTATACAGTTTCTCAAATGTTTCCACAAAGTGCTACTCCAGCTGTTGCAAGTGATAAGGTGTCCCTGCATGCTTCTTTGACATTGGCAGAGGGTGATACATTAATACAGCCAAGCCTTGCTCAATATGCTGATGTGGTGTCACATCAGACTACTCATGTTGCTTCAGAGACACCGATATTTGGTCATAATAGAACTCGCATATTTTCTCAAGTTGAACCATCCAGCAGTGATTTAAATATGCATGTACTGTCTACAATGTCTGAACTTCCTTACGCTTTGTCTAGTAATGTGGGCTCCCTCCAAAGCTTTACTGTTTCCTATGACTCTGCAGAATTTGTGCATGATTCTGTTGACGTATATCATCGAGATCCTTTATTTAGCAGCTATAACAATGTACTGGTGCAGAAACCTTCTTCTGTAATATCACAAGCTGATACTTTGCTGCAGCCCACGC
>VYZU01076595.1:0-12371 GCA_013401355.1 Ceyx cyanopectus
CATGGTCACTACAGCCAAGGGTAAGAAAGATCACAAGAAAGATGTTCTAGCCCTTTCATCATCCTTGTAGCTTCTCTTGGACTCTCTACAGTATTTCCCTGTCCCTCTTGAACTGGGGAGCCCAGAACTGGACACAGTACTCCACATGTGGTCCCAGTAGGGCAGAGTCAAAGGGGGAATAGACCTGATGGCCACACTCTTCTTTATGCCCCCCAGGAGATAACTGGCCTTCCTGGCCACAGGGGAAACTTAAAAGAAGAAACAATTCTAGCTGCTTTCCTTTTTCTACTCTCCTATGCAACTGCAGTAGTAGATGGAGCTCGTTTACCAAAGTGTCTGCTCTGTATATTATTTATTGAAGGCTGACAAACTTCAGGAAGAACTTTACATTTGTTATTGAAGACAGTGCAGACTAGGGTTGTTTTTAAGGGGATGGAGAAGGATAAATTATTTTAGTTAGATCCTCTTTCTGAGACAATTTCTCCCGTCCCGGCCCAAATGCTACCAAAGCTCACTGTATTTGTCAGCAGCATGATGATTGCAGTAGGATTTGGCTGTAAGACGGGACCATGTGCACAATGGCAGTAGTGGAGGAAGATGGACATGAAAGCTGGACACTCTACAGGGTTAGGAAGCCAGTGCAAAGACAAGAGATCTCAACTGTTGTACCTGTAACAAGATGAATTGTTGTTGCTTTAAATTCTATCAGTTGCAGTATCTCCAGATTGTGTTGCTGGGGTCTTAGCTACAATTGATTTCAAACTCTGCAAGCTGTGGTTGTGAGAAATGGTCAATAACTCTCAGGGCACAAAATTGAAATCCCTGCTTAATTTCAACACTATCAGAAAGTTTAAAAAAGGGACCATTTCACACTTTCATGAGATCAGAAGCAATACCTTTAAAAATGTGGTGTAGAAAGTCTGTTAAAATACATGCACTGTCTGTAAAACCATGAAGCGTGTTGTAGGTTTATGAAACTGAGGAACAGTGGAAGATATGAGAGCTATTGAAGGGAGCCCCATGGAGCTGAGCTGTAATTTCAATGGCTTCTATTTCACCTGGGATGCAATGCTCCTTAAGGTTCACAACCCTTACACGTTTCTCCCAAATATTTTGAAACCACAGACCTGAAAGATCTTATTCTATGAAAAAATTGCTGTATTTGCTTCACTGTCATTAACTGCTGCAGTAGGTGTCAGCCAGTATAAAAACAAAGGCAGACCAAAATGTTAGTGGAGTTGTAAAGACTGTCTCAAAATTCCTCCAACACTGATAAAAACAGAAATAAAAATTCTTGCACAAACATGTATATGTAGCTATACTGTCATTTCCTTCAGGCTCCAAGATATTAAGGAGCTGGGTTACTCAACTCTGAAGGAAAACACACCAGAAATAGCAAAAAAAAATCAATTCCATTCCCATAAATGGTAGGAAAGTACAGCAATACTCTGAATGACTTGCGGACAACAAAGAGATTGAGGCCAAAGGTCTTTTGCACCTATCTATAGTATCTTATACATAGGTTTATTTAAAATACACCTAGAGGTACTAATCTATTTAATCAGGTCTTGTTTAAAAAGTATAAAGTATCTGAAATTGTTTTATTCAGCAAAATCATTAACTGAAAAAAATAACCCTTGGAAAAAGGAAATTGGTGATCCTCAGGCTTATTGTGTTACTTCTTTTATTAGAAGTAATTGAAAAAAAAAAAAGTTGATCTACCTATGAAGAAGCTACTCCTTTCAAGGCTCAAAAACTGTTCTTTTTGCAATGTGCAACTCTTCAAAGGGTTTTTTCACACATCCTGAGAATGTTACCTCCCAGTCTTAAAATGAATATATAAAAGGAAGACATTGCAGGGTGCTTTTCCTTGGGGAAAGAAAAAAACCCAAAACAGTAGAACACCACAACCTCTTGGAGGTTGACACTGAGGGGGGAAGCAGTAAATTTTCTCTGTTGGTTTTATTTCAACAGGTGCATTTAGATGAACAGTCTAGTTTTTGAAGGCTCACGTGCATGAAACCGAAGCAGCACGCTTCACTTGAGAGAAGAATAGCTGCTCATAAGTTAAATACGTTGATCAATAAGATGATTTAGAGATAGAGGAGATGTGTGAAGGAAAGGTCAGAATCTGGAAAGAGCTTAGGGATGGTTTAATGTGCTCATTTCCCTAACTCTTTCTTCCCAACAGCTTCCACAGAGATCATTAAAGTCGGCAGATGCCGAGGTCTTCAAAACATTATGAGCATCTGTAAACTTCTTTATCTAGAAAGAAAAATGATGTTGTTGTTTGTTTTTTTTCTTTATGTCCACCAGTAGCAGAGCCAAGCTCATTTCAAGAGAGGAAGACTTGTTGTATCAAAGATTTACTTAATTTTCCTTGCTGCGCATAAAACATCTGACAGTGTTTGCCGAGGAAACCAAAGTGCCTCGCTTTGTTTGCACAGGGCAGAGGCAAAGAACGGCGCGTCCGGCTGCAAACCAACATCAAAGCCCTGCTGCAGAACCAGGGATGGTGACATGTATTTGGAGAAACAGTATGAGAGCTGCCTGCTAGAGAGTCGTGGGAGTCTCTGCACTTACCCAGTGTAATCCTGACTGGAGCCACATCTTGTCTTTTTTTTTCTTCTCTTTATTATCACTTCGTGGGTAACATTTGTTGATGAGCGGGATTAACAGCACATTTCTGGTGACACTTAGCTCTTTTAACAAGCTCTCTCCAGTCAAAGGTGGCTGGCCTAAAAAAAAAAGAAAAAAAAAAGGAGAAAAGTCATTAAGCAAACAAATCTTTGCCAAGACTTGATGCTACACATACCATCACCCTGTGTGATTCACTGTATATGAAATTTATTCCACAAGACTATGACCTTGATGTTGATTAACCAGAAATCCCTTCTTCTCTTGTCATTATTAACAGCTTTAGGTGCCTCGAGTGGCCCCTCTCTTTCTTTTTTTTTTTTTTCTTTTCCCGAAGCATCCATTAAGGAAGATTTATTTAATTTATAATTTCTTTCGTAGTGCTGCTTATTGGTGTAACCTCTTAAGGCACAATTGCTCGTTTCCATGAGGCAGCCAGGACAGCAGCAGGCTGTTCACAGGCTGAGCATCTACCCCTCTCAGCTTAGCCCACCATCACTGTGTGATGGATACCAATAATCTTTATAGTGTATCTGAATGATCTTAATAGTAGATCTGAATAATCTTAATAGTGAATTGAATATTAATAGTTTTAGTAGTACATCTGAATTGTCTTAATAGTGCATCTGAATAACCTTAATAGTGGATCTGAATAGTCTTAATAGTGGATCTGAATAGTCTTAATATGTGCCTCCAAGTCCCAGGGGTCTCAAGGGAAACTTCTATTGTTTCAGGGGGAGAGTTCTCCCTCTGTTCCTTCTTATTTCCCAGGTCATTGTGAAGCTGCTCTGTGGCTCTCTGGGCAGTGATACTTTCTCTATACAGGACATAATTCCTGGGCTAGTTTTTGTGAGGTGGAGAGGGAGAATATTAAGGCTGTTCTTTACTTGCTCAAGGCTCAGAAGGGCCTCTCTGTAGACGTAGGAGATGGAGCATCAGAAGATTAGCCTTAGGTCACTAGGCTTTAAGTAGACCCCAAATATGGCAAAGGGTTTAAATCTACCTCCAGCTCAGTATAAACACAGGCTCAGAGGAAGAACTGACCCTTTTTGGTGCCTGCTGTGAGGTGTGAAGCCATTTAGGGAACAGAAACACTGGGAGTATTCACGTGTGCTGGCAGTGTCTGAAAGGGTAGGTGAGCGAGTCGAGGGATGAAACTACACACACACATAAAAAAAGAAAAAAAGACTAGGTGGGTTTTTGTTTTTTTTTTTGGCGAAGTCACATGGTGATAAATGGAATAGACTAGGAGAATTGAAAACTGAGCTTGCTGTAAAGCCTGCTTAGAGGGGGTTGCATTCCAGGCTGTTGCTGGCACCTCTTGCTAGGAAGAAAACTTGGCTGGTGTAGATTTTGTGGCCGTTGGAACAGAGTTGTTGAGTGCTTTGCAATTCTGCTGTTTAACTGTCACCTTTGGCAGCTGACTGGCACCACTTTCTTATGTTGGAATATAAAGTTTATCACTGCAGCTGTATGAGTTTGTGTTCTGAAAGCTTTCATTAGTGACAGTATCATAGAATGGTGGGGGTTGGAAGGGTGCTTAAAATATTGGTTGGATATAAGAAATAAATTCTTTACAGGCACTGGAGTGGCTTGTCCAGGTAGGTGATTCAGTCCCCATCCTTGGAGGTACTTGAGTGTCACTTAAGGTGCAAAAATAACTGTGAAAAAAAAAAACCAACAACAAAAAACCTGAAGAAAACAAACAAAAACCCCTAACTAAATAACAACAAAAAAATCCCAAACAACATAAAGAAGTGCTGCTTTTACTTGAATATTTTTATAGTGGGTTTTAGTTTGTTTGGGTTTTTTTTCAAAATATGCAACTTCAAATTGGTGATGACTGTCATAGCTTAAGCTGTGGCAAGAAAATGAATTTAAGACCTCCGCACTCTGTGTTGCTGTGTTAATAGTGCAGAAGACCTGTCATAAGAAAGACTCACTGCATTAGCAAAAAAATAGAATAAAATTAAACCCTGCTTAGATTATAATGTGCATTAAACTGAGTAAATTGGAGCTGAAGCCGATCTGTGATGCAAACTTCTGTAACTGCACCAGACGATGTACTGTCTGGTGATTAAAACAATAGAGCATTGATCTCAGGTTGCATCTACAGAACTCAGTTGTGTGGACTAGAAACAAGATTGAGCATGACCTAGCATATCTCCTGGTCTGTGCCTGCAAAGGTGGAGGAGTTCTGATGTCTGCAGTACAACCTGGACAGGCTTTTCCCCCTTTCACCAATAACATAGAATCAATTGGGATTGCGTTTCCCAATCTTGTAAGGGAACTGAGGTGAACTCTGCACCACCTGAATAGTTCATTAGCATGGGTAGTTAAAACATGAGAGGGTCTAAAATAGAATCATAGTATGGTAGGTGTTGGAAGGCACCTCTGGAGATCAAGTCCAACACCCCTGTCAGAAAAGGGTCACCCAGGGTATGCCACACAGGAGCGTACACCATATGTACATGATATAGATATAGGGCATATCTACAAAAATCCATCTTGGAAATATCCAAGATGAGTATTTTGTTATTAATTTCTGTTTCAGTTGCCAGCACTCTGATGTTTTCCTCTTTCTGAGGGAAGGGTGGTGGAGGTTCGAAGTCCAGTTACGAATCCCTGCTGGCAGCAACAGGATTGAGCGTGTGCACATCAGGCAAGGAGCGGCCAAAATGCTCCTAGAGAAGAGGTGATGATTTCTCAGGTTTTCTTTCCCTTAACTATGAAAGAATGAGCTGTGCTATATCTAATTTGGAATTAGCAGCACTGCTGATATGCTTGATGCTTTGAACACCCTGCTGTGGCTCTGTACAATTGGCTTTTTTGGTGTGTCTGAGCAAGGAGGCTTTTCAGGCTGCACAAAACACAGCCTGTGTGGCAGCAGCTCCCCTGTTGATTTAGTTTCATTTTCTGTTTTCCTGCCTTGCTCAACTGCCTGTAACGGCATTGAAGTATTCTTCTGATCTTTGTTTCAATGTGGTCACAAAATGAGGGTTTTTGAAAGCCTTCCCTGCCAGAGGGATGTTCAGAGCGAGGGGGAGCTCTCAGGTTTATTTCAAAAGCCATTGGCAAATTACATACTCGATTGAGCCATGTTTATAAAAACTTTGAGAGAGCCTTCCCATTGATATTACAGTAGATGAAACAGGGAAGGGTGGCAAAATCAATGAAAGTTTCATGAGAAGGTCTGTGGTCCAAGAATTGTGGCTAGATTTTCCTCTCTCCCACCATCTATATTGCATTAGAAGAGCCTTAATTTGTTGTTTTGGAGCATGATGTGTAATGAATTGGTAACTCATAATGGAAATATGAAGTCCCAAGGAAACTTGTATTGCTCACCAGCGTCTCCACTGAACTTCAGGTCTCCCGGCTAACTTTCCCCCTACTTTCCCAGCTGTATCAAACTTTGCTAGTAATGCTTTGTGTGTTAAGTTTCACCTGCTACTGACAAGTTGCATGACCAGACACCTGTGGAACTGTGGATCCATTTACATCCTGATTCTCAGCATCTTCACTGTATATTTGCTGGGAGCTTAATGCAGAAACTGGTCAGGCAAATCCATTCAATAGAAGTATACTGACCATGAACTGGAGATTACAGGGGAGCACAGGATTGGGAAGCACGCTGTACATAGCAGACAGCAAAACACACAAGAAAGTTACTTTTTATAGTATTTCTTTCTTCCACTGTGTTAAGATGGGAGCATGATACAGAGTGCTTCATTTTTTCAGCCTCTCTCTTACAGAAATTGTAATTCAGAACTTCCTGAACATTTGCTGCCTCTCAGCCCTAAGCCAAAGGGCAGTTTGGCCATTTGAGGTCTCTGTATTTGGTTTAATGCTTTGCTAGAAAGCAGCCATTCACCATGCTGAGTGTGGCTGATTTGAGTTGGAAGGGAACTGCAAAACAACAAGGCTGCCATAGATTTTCTTCTTTCCCTCTCATTTTTTGTTGCCTTTTTCCCTGTATTATATATGTTTAAAGACAAATATTGGGTAGTGTGCAATCAACAAATGTGCTACATCCAGCAGTTTGAAGGCAAGAAAAGCCTTGGAGTTTGGAGATAGGAATATGAGAGTGAATTTGTCTTGTGCTGTGAACTGTTCTCAGTAACTAATTTCTTCCAGGATCAGGAGGCCAACAAGCAGAGGTTGAAGTTATTTTGGGCCCTCATTTCTAGCCATTGGTGAACCAGTTCAGTGGTGGCACCTGCTTGGTTCTAACCTCATGAGATTCATCTTCCTTTGTTCCCCAGACAATCCATAGAGCTTCTGCAAAAAGAAAAAGCCAGCAGTCTACAGAAGCTGTCATACACAAGCCAGAGGGCACTTTTAAAAAACCTCCTTACAAATTGCCTCAGATTTCCTGAGGGAAGAGAACGAGGAAGAGCAGTTGCACATCTGTCATCACTGTTTTACTCGCAAATCCTCTGAGCTTGACAGCATCTCAGAAACAAATTGGCTGCACTTGCCATACAAGTTGCAAGATGTTTGTAAAATCACCTTGCCTTGGTAACAGAGCCGGAAGAAAATTTCCTGCCTCTAGTGAGTATTCACCTTTGTAATGCTTTTGCTTTTAGTTTCTGTTCAGGGAAAGTCTCTAAGAAGGAATGTGTCTAATTATCACTTAGTGACTCCTAGGGACCTGTTACTATCCTGGAACTCCAATGCCATGCTGAATTTGTGGATTTAGCATTTCCTTCGAGCCCATGGAAGCTGCAACGGCTATCCATTATTTGTGCATTGTTGATAGATAGCACTGAACCTCCCAAAACACCTTTGCTGAACTTACGTCTTTCAGAGCCAGTAGTACATTCCTTGCCTGTTTAACAGTTTTTTCAGCTCTTGGAACAAATTCTTTCAAATCAATAGCATTATGCTGTGGTGCAGAATTTCAGGCACTCTATTTAGCAGACACACACACAGTTACTTGATCTTGGCTCTTTCAGCGGCGATGAATCTCCCACTTTCTTCATAAATTGTATTCAATTATCACTTCTTTACCGTCTTCACAAGCAAGCTTAACCACCTCTCTTTACATCTTGAATTTTAACCAGAAGGAACAACAGCAGCAGTCACTTCTGCATTTTCATGGTGTAAGAGCTGACCTAATGAATTAATAGCTGAAGTTGCAGCTGTAAAGGAATTTTGGTTGTTTGTATTAACAGGCTTTTACAATGAATTCAGCCTGGTGTTATTTGTCTTAGACTGACAAATGAGTTACACAAAGGCTATGAGACCTGTTGAAAGTTGCCTGAGTCAGTGTTAGTGTTAAGAAGAGGGCATCAAGACTAAGTGTTAAATGCTTCCCATTAACTCAAATATTCCCAGGTTCAGGATCAAGAGAACCTGATTAAGGAGAGCATCTGCCTGGGCTCCTCTTGATGTTCCATACCGTAACATTCTGAAATGAAGAGGGGGAAGCCCTGGCAATTTCTGCTGCTGTTTAGAGAATTGGGGAAAAAAAGAGAGGTAAAACCAACAAAAATGCAGCTTAATGTGTGCCACCTTCTAATTTTGGGTCTTTTTTATGAACTCTGATACTTAGTTGAATTGGAGGAGAAGAGGTTTGTAGTCCAGTCACAGAGTTAACAGTCAGGAATATGTGGAGCTGAGGCCCTTGACTCCAGCATGTGAATCTACCAAGAGCAGGGCAGTGCTAGGAAGCATTTGGTGGCTCTTATCCAAAGGAGCAATGCTGACGTGGTATAAATGATGCTATATCTCAGATGTCCATTTCACAATATGGACAAGGTAGGTGGGGAAATTATCCAAATGACCTCTCTGTGTGGGAAGATTGCTAAGTGGAGCGAGATGCAGAGGCACATTTAAGTCACAAATTACTATTCCATCTGCATTAGTAAGCTCACTTTTTACTCTCTACAGGATGCTTGAATCAGAGGAGCGCATCAGGTCATGCAAACCTAATGCCTTCATATCATTAGAGCTGGCTTCTACTCTGGAAACATGAGTGATCTGTAGTTTCCCTTATGCAACTCTGATATGGAGGGTAACCTTGTTGCACTCTCATTTCTGTGTGTACCTAAAGATACATGGCGTGCTGGAGGGGAATTCCAGCTAGAAAGCCATAGTCATACACCACAAACAGGCACTCATGAAAAGTTAATGCAAGCAAAAGAGTTAAAAAAAAAAACCAACAAGTTAAAATAAGCACGGATGCAATAGTGCTCTTCAATAATCTCCTATCCTTTGCTCAGTGAAGAGATTTCATGAACCTCCTTCTTGTTTGCCTATTGATTAACGTCCAGTAAATATTTCTTAGCTGCCTGTCTGGCATATTATGCAGTCTTGACTCCACGTTGTCCTTTGTGCAGGGGTTGCTCACGATTCCTACTTACTATGTGAAGAGCCATTCTGTTTGACTAGAACCTGNCAGTCTACAGAAGCTGTCATACACAAGCCAGAGGGCACTTTTAAAAAACCTCCTTACAAATTGCCTCAGATTTCCTGAGGGAAGAGAACGAGGAAGAGCAGTTGCACATCTGTCATCACTGTTTTACTCGCAAATCCTCTGAGCTTGACAGCATCTCAGAAACAAATTGGCTGCACTTGCCATACAAGTTGCAAGATGTTTGTAAAATCACCTTGCCTTGGTAACAGAGCCGGAAGAAAATTTCCTGCCTCTAGTGAGTATTCACCTTTGTAATGCTTTTGCTTTTAGTTTCTGTTCAGGGAAAGTCTCTAAGAAGGAATGTGTCTAATTATCACTTAGTGACTCCTAGGGACCTGTTACTATCCTGGAACTCCAATGCCATGCTGAATTTGTGGATTTAGCATTTCCTTCGAGCCCATGGAAGCTGCAACGGCTATCCATTATTTGTGCATTGTTGATAGATAGCACTGAACCTCCCAAAACACCTTTGCTGAACTTACGTCTTTCAGAGCCAGTAGTACATTCCTTGCCTGTTTAACAGTTTTTTCAGCTCTTGGAACAAATTCTTTCAAATCAATAGCATTATGCTGTGGTGCAGAATTTCAGGCACTCTATTTAGCAGACACACACACAGTTACTTGATCTTGGCTCTTTCAGCGGCGATGAATCTCCCACTTTCTTCATAAATTGTATTCAATTATCACTTCTTTACCGTCTTCACAAGCAAGCTTAACCACCTCTCTTTACATCTTGAATTTTAACCAGAAGGAACAACAGCAGCAGTCACTTCTGCATTTTCATGGTGTAAGAGCTGACCTAATGAATTAATAGCTGAAGTTGCAGCTGTAAAGGAATTTTGGTTGTTTGTATTAACAGGCTTTTACAATGAATTCAGCCTGGTGTTATTTGTCTTAGACTGACAAATGAGTTACACAAAGGCTATGAGACCTGTTGAAAGTTGCCTGAGTCAGTGTTAGTGTTAAGAAGAGGGCATCAAGACTAAGTGTTAAATGCTTCCCATTAACTCAAATATTCCCAGGTTCAGGATCAAGAGAACCTGATTAAGGAGAGCATCTGCCTGGGCTCCTCTTGATGTTCCATACCGTAACATTCTGAAATGAAGAGGGGGAAGCCCTGGCAATTTCTGCTGCTGTTTAGAGAATTGGGGAAAAAAAGAGAGGTAAAACCAACAAAAATGCAGCTTAATGTGTGCCACCTTCTAATTTTGGGTCTTTTTTATGAACTCTGATACTTAGTTGAATTGGAGGAGAAGAGGTTTGTAGTCCAGTCACAGAGTTAACAGTCAGGAATATGCGGAGCTGAGGCCCTTGACTCCAGCNTTGTTGCCTTTTTCCCTGTATTATATATGTTTAAAGACAAATATTGGGTAGTGTGCAATCAACAAATGTGCTACATCCAGCAGTTTGAAGGCAAGAAAAGCCTTGGAGTTTGGAGATAGGAATATGAGAGTGAATTTGTCTTGTGCTGTGAACTGTTCTCAGTAACTAATTTCTTCCAGGATCAGGAGGCCANCCCTTGACTCCAGCATGTGAATCTACCAAGAGCAGGGCAGTGCTAGGAAGCATTTGGTGGCTCTTATCCAAAGGAGCAATGCTGACGTGGTATAAATGATGCTATATCTCAGATGTCCATTTCACAATATGGACAAGGTAGGTGGGGAAATTATCCAAATGACCTCTCTGTGT
Organism: Ceyx cyanopectus; assembly: GCA_013401355.1. Lineage (NCBI taxonomy): Eukaryota > Metazoa > Chordata > Aves > Coraciiformes > Alcedinidae > Ceyx > Ceyx cyanopectus. The sequence continues at coordinate 10,744 of VYZU01076595.1, forward strand.
GGGAAGATTGCTAAGTGGAGCGAGATGCAGNAACAAGCAGAGGTTGAAGTTATTTTGGGCCCTCATTTCTAGCCATTGGTGAACCAGTTCAGTGGTGGCACCTGCTTGGTTCTAACCTCATGAGATTCATCTTCCTTTGTTCCCCAGGCAATCCATAGAGCTTCTGCAAAAAGAAAAAGCCAGCAGTCTACAGAAGCTGTCATACACAAGCCAGAGGGCACTTTTAAAAAACCTCCTTACAAATTGCCTCAGATTTCCTGAGGGAAGAGAACGAGGAAGAGCAGTTGCACATCTGTCATCACTGTTTTACTCGCAAATCCTCTGAGCTTGACAGCATCTCAGAAACAAATTGGCTGCACTTGCCATACAAGTTGCAAGATGTTTGTAAAATCACCTTGCCTTGGTAACAGAGCCGGAAGAAAATTTCCTGCCTCTAGTGAGTATTCACCTTTGTAATGCTTTTGCTTTTAGTTTCTGTTCAGGGAAAGTCTCTAAGAAGGAATGTGTCTAATTATCACTTAGTGACTCCTAGGGACCTGTTACTATCCTGGAACTCCAATGCCATGCTGAATTTGTGGATTTAGCATTTCCTTCGAGCCCATGGAAGCTGCAACGGCTATCCATTATTTGTGCATTGTTGATAGATAGCACTGAACCTCCCAAAACACCTTTGCTGAACTTACGTCTTTCNTCAGTATCTGAAATCTAAGGAAAACACACATAAATAAGTCTTCTTTTTAATTTTTTTTTCCCCAGGAATTTCTAGAAGCTTGAAGAATTCTGAAAGATTTGTCCCTAAAACATGGCCAAGTTGTCCTTGGTCATGGGAAGAAATATAAGCACTTGGAGGCCATAGCATGATCAGGGTACTGGAACACCTCTCCTATGAGGAAAGGATGAGAGAGCTGGGGTTGTTCAGCTTGGAGAAGACTCTGGGGAGACCTTATTGACACCTTTAAGATGAGGGAGACCTTTAAAGGTCCCTCTCAATCTACCCCAATCTATGATTCTATGAAAAAGCAATGCTGACACGGAGCAGATTGTCATTAAAAACACGGTCCCATTTGTAGAGCAGGAGATTCTTCAGTTGCCACCAGTTCCTCCAGCCTGCACACTGTGGGTAAGGGCACCAACATCTCAGCCGTTTCCATTTAGCCCTCCCCTCCTATGTGTCCATCCATCTTGTATGGGAAAAAGAACCCAAGCTCCTCCAAAGTGATGAAGTTATTTCCTTGTCTCTCTGAAACTTTCCTGTTGCTGCATTTCTCTTCTTGTGTCACCTGGCGGCTGATGAGCACTTTTGCAGCTCAAAAGGTGTCACTTGCTCTAGGCAGCACGAGTTAAAGCTCAGAAAAAAATCACAGCCCCAAGAGATTTGTGTTGATGCATTGGTCACCACTTATTTTATTCCCAGTTATGGAATCAGACACCAGCATAATCTCAGTGAGTAAAATAGCCTTTTTTTTTTTTCTTATGGTTGAAAAGAAAAAAAATAAAACAGGCATAAATATTCTTTTTTTACAGGTAATTCCTCTTGATAATATGATGTGAAAATCAGGTTTGAAAATACTTGATACTTTATTAACATTCTCTTCTTCACAGATACACTGATAATGAATTGATTTGGT
>VYZU01076595.1:15452-39468 GCA_013401355.1 Ceyx cyanopectus
CTTTCTGTCCTCAGTCACCAGGGCACCCGCTTCATCCAGCAGCGGGCCCACGCTTCCTTTAGGTTTCTTTTTGCCTCCAACATACTTGTAGAAGCTTTTCTTGTTATCCTTGATCTCCCTCGCTAGCTTGATTTCAAGGGAAGCTTTAGATTTCCTTGTTGCATCCCTGCAACTTTTGACAACCTCCCTGAAGAGAATACTGAAGAGAAAATACTAAATAATAGACCCAGTGTCAGTAACTGCTCCATTTCTTTTCCAAGTGGGATTACTCTCTCATATGCATAACTGAGGGAATAATTTTCTCCTTGTGACAGAGGAATTTTTGTTTACCAGTGTGAGTTGAATTTGCTGGAAAAGTATGAGCGTTCACTTTCATTAAGCTTGGAGTTTGTAGGGTGGTGATTTTCCTTCATGTTTAGTTTTTATTGTGGTTTTGGGGTTTTTTTTACTATCATTCCATTAAATAGATATATATAGAATCCTTATTTCCCATTTGCCCAACAGAACTGTTAGAAGGAGGGTGCTGTAATGATATATCCAGTTGGATAAGAGCAGATGGGTTTCACCTTTGTCTGTCGTCAGCCCTAGTTGCTACCCAGTTTACAATGAGAAGTGTGAAAAATTCACACTTTTCCCACAGGAAAACACACTTTTGGTCGAAGGTTTGTGGTTAAATGGCAGATCATTAATAGCTGTAAAAAGTCCATTCCTCTAAACATACCACGGTGGTAATTTTCACTTGAACAAGCACTACTAGGAGAGAACTGGTTTAGTTAGTTTTGTTCTTTTTATTATTATTATTACTATTATTATTATTATTGTTGTTGTAGTTGTTGTTGTTTGGGTCTGGTGGGTTTTTTTGTGTTGGTTTGTTGGGTTGGTTTTTTTTGTAAAAAAAAAAAAAAAGGAAAAAATAAAAAGAAAAAAATTGACTCAGGAATTTTAGATCAGGACTCCTGTTCAGAGCCAGTTAGATTTGTCCTCTTACCTCTCAGATGTTCCTATCAATCTGGTTTATCTTTGGTGGGATATCTGAGACATCTTATCATGGGGGGAGGATGAGAGGGAGTATGCGTGCACTTGGCCCCTCCGGATTCAAGTTTGGAGGAGTAGCATCATGGACAAGAAGGGTTCTTGATCTGCTTTCCTGAGACAAAATACCCTGCAGAAGTAGTAGCCAGGACACGACACGGTAGACCTGGGGAGAGGGGAGGACAACTAGCCACTAGAGCCAGTGGTAGCTATGTAATCCTCTTTCCATGGACATGGTGCTTCAGGACCCTTGAGACCTTCAGAAGCAGAGTCCCTGGAGGACAATGGACCTTGTATGGCTCTTTCTATGGCTCTCCTCTGACTGGGAGCCTTGATGTGGGAATCCCAGCAAAGAGCAGAGGGGTTTAGGAGAGAGAAAGGGTTAGTCCTTGTGGAATGTGGCTCATGGACATAAAGGTATAGAGAAAAGGGGGTAGAAATGAAAGCCAGACCACCTTTTAACTATCCTCCTGAAAGAGGGACACCCGAGATCTTTAACCAAAGGGTGTTGTATTCCCATTGCTTGGGGGAGAATATCTCCTCTCTGGTTGCCCTTAAAGAGTCTGTGGGATTTGAGCTCTCAGTCCTCCTGCCTTTCTAGTACTGAAAAGCAGGAGTAGCTTCCTCATGTCTCCAGGTGCTTGTGCAGTGGCCACTTCCCTTTCTGGTGGACAAAACACAGTGATGTTCTCCAGAAAGTCTGTCATACAGAGAGATACTCCCACCATTGATTTTCCTTGGTTCTGACTCAGCTTCAGTGATTAACCCAGTAACAGCTTGGATTTCAATTTCAGCCTGTTTTCTGCAGCGCTGAGGACTGGGAGGGATGGGGGAGAGATGGGCTACTGATGGGGTCAGGGCTTTGGGTGCTCACTTAGCTGAGGCAGGTCTGCAGGACAGGGCTGGTGTCCAGGACTGCTCTGGGAGACCATCAGCACACCTCAGAGGTGTCTCCCCAGTTCTGCTCAGACCTCTCAAGACCTTCCTTTTAAGTCCTTTTCTACTGCAGAGGCACCCAACCACACTGCCTGAGGTTATTGCAATGGTGGGAATGGAGGTTAAAAAAAAAAAAAAAAAGAGGTGAGGTCTGAATCAAGATGCCCATGTGGGAGGGGGAGGAAAAAATATACAAATGTTAGAAAGTCTGGTATCTGTGTAGGGACTGAGATTTGCCTGAACTCTGGTTTGGTTTGTTTTTCAGGTTTTTTTGGTTTGTTGTTGGTTTGGTTTTGGTTGGTTTGGTGTTTTTTTTTTGTTTTTGTTTTTAATGCCTCCTTCCAGGAAGACATTATTTGATTTTGATTTATTTTTATCTTCAGTGCATGCACATGATTACAAATACCTTTCTCAGACTCAAATACATAGTTCTGCAGAACTGTGATGGCCAGGTAGTCATGGGAAGGAATTTTCTTATACTTGAAAAGAAAGACAAAATAATGGTAAAGCTATCCAGTATGTTTTGGGTTTCTCTCTGTAGTTTAGGTAGAAAGGATTGTTCTTTTGCCAGTGTAAATATATAAATTTAAAAAATTATGTCAAGGACTGCTTAACATACACACCAAAAAAAAGTTTCACACATCTGCCCTTATAATGGCCTTATGTGTTTGCATTCTACTTATTTATGCATGCGCATTTGGTTTATTTATGAGAGCCTTGCCCAGAAATGTCCCCCCTATTAGCTCTATATGCTTCTATATGGTAATTAATAGATGTCTGTGATGTTCCATCTGTTATTATTTCCCTGGTAATTGCACCTACAAACCCAACTGTCCTGGTTTGGGTGAAAACCAAGCAAAATTCTGTTCAGTGATTTTACTTTTTTTCAGCTCAGATTTTCTAACTAATTGCACTTTCTGGAATTAGCAGCATGTTTTGCAGACAGTGTCTGCTTCTAACAGTGATAACACCTCATGTTTAGAACTACCAGGGATGGAATGCAAATCAAGGCCATTGCTAGAATTTGTGTATTGCACTGAGAGGTGCAGAAAAGTGAAAGACCACACCTGCGGGGAGGAGCAGACAGGACAGCTAACCCCAAACTGACCAAAGAGGTATTCCATCCCATATATGTCATATCCAGTATAAAAAGCTCAGGGGTCCAGAGGTTCGTCCCTTTTCACTTCTGGTCTCTCCCTTTTGCTTTGTCTATAGTGTTGGGTTTTTTTTCGCTCCCAAGACCCGGTGCCAGAGTCCAGCTCCTCCACAGCATCAGTGAGGGTGACGTAATTACCATCAGGGGGGTTGGGTTCGGTACTGGCTTTGTACATATTTGTATATATTTCATTTTCATTTTTTCATTAAATTGTTCTAGTTTCCTTTTTCAAATCACTAAGTCTCTCTCCCTTATTCCTTTTCTCTCCCCCTTTGGGGAGGGAGGGGGGTTAAAAGAGAGCATCTGTTATCAGTCTGGGGGTTGCCCTGACCCTAAACCGTGACACCAACCAAGAGGAGAGGGTAATTTGGATCAGAGGATCAAAGCCTCTTTTGTGGTAGTAGGAACTCCACACATGCCCAGGGAGTATCTGAGGCTTTTAGTCTAAAGATAGAAACTGGGTGCCAGTGGATGGATGGGTGTTGACCCTCAGCTGACCAACCCATCCAGCATCACTGGGGATAGTGTGGAAGTTGGGGTCAGATCCTCCACAGTCAACTTTTCACCATCCTGCATCTTCTCAGGGCTTGGGCACTCTCCTTCCCCAAATGAAAGGCATGATAAGGTTGTTGATTTGCCTGCTATGTTTGGGCTCTCAAAATCCCAGAAAGAGGCATGATAATTGCAACCCCAAGGCTGCCATCTTTTTGCTTGTGAAATGGAATGACAGAGGAATTTAGCAGGAAACATGTTTCTGTGAGCACCAACAATTGCTCACTGGGAGCACCAAGAGCTGAAGTCCACAGTCTCTTCTGTAGCAATCTGTAAGTGGCTGCTCTGTCTGAGGTGGAGAGGCTGAGGGAGTTTGGGTGGTTTAGTCTGGAGGAAAGGAGGCTGAGAGGAGACCTTATTGCCCTCTACAGACATCTGAAGAGAGGTTGTAGAGAGGTGGGTGTTGGTCTCTTCTCCCAGGTAACTGGTGACAGGACAAGAGGAAATGGTCTGAAGTTGCTTCAGGGGAGGTTTGGGTTGGACATCAGGAATAATTTCTTTGCTGAGAGATTGGTGAGGCCTTGAACAGGTTGCCCAGGGAGGGGGGGGAGTCACCATCCCTGGAGGGGTTCAACAAACATCCAGCTGTGGCATTCAGGACATGGTTTAATAGTCCTGATGATGTTTTGTAGACAGCTGTACTTGATGATCTTCAAGGTTGTTTCCAACCTTAATGGTTTTAAAGTTTTCCCATGAATCCCACGAATAATCTAAAACAATAAAACAACCCAGAGCTGGTTTCAAGCAGTTACCTCATAGGCCATTCATTTACCTATTTTATTCCCAAAGAAACCCAAACACAACTTATTTCCTAAAATAATCATCCAAAGTAAGAAACTTCCACCTTCTCTGGTTGTAGTGGTGTTGCTGGGTGGGGGGCTTTGGAAGTGGATACACAACACAGTGTGCAGAGGTCCAGCCCCAGGCTCATGTACTCCTGATTCTGTGGGTACAGAAAGAAGTTTGCTTTCCATACCCTGTGGCCTGTCTTCGAGTGAGCCAACACCAATGCCTTTCCTAGGTTTACATTAATTTTTACTTTTCTTCTTTTTTACTTTTGTTTTTCTTCTGAATTTATATGCAGCTGTGATCCAGTACCTAGACATATTGCATGGCAGTTTAAAGTCCTAAAAAACAAGTTCAGTGTTCCATGTCTGGGAATAGAGATTTTACTTAAGTCATTCAAATTATCTTTAAAAAAAACCCAAGAATTTTCTGATGGTCTCTTTTTTTTTTTCTTTTTTTTTAATAACTTTTTTGCATAATCTACAACTTCAGTCTAAAAAATATAGTTTAATAAATTAACATTATAAAAATGGAGGGGAAGCACTTTTGTTGACCTCTGTGTTTTGCTTTATCTTTCTGTTTCATGGTATCCATATCATAATGGTTAGAGTAACTCTTCAGCTCTCTAGCTGGGGATTTCTTATGTTCGTGTGTAAAGAAACCTCAAAGATACAAATAAGCACTTGCCACTTGGAATGTTTTTTTGTAAAGATGCACTGATGTGCTGCAAGTTCGGCTCTCAGTAGGCTTGGGAGAGCACAAATGGGACTGTAACCACCATATTTAATGGTTATTGCTGCCTGTATCCTGCAGTTTGAGAACTGCCATTCAAAAAAAAACATCAGGACTTGGCATTGCATGATTAGTAATGAGAAACATTTAACTTCAGTGTTCCATTAGGTTGGTCTTTGGTGTAAATGTTAAATTGGCTGAGCTGAATGAAGCCAGTTTGATATCACACTCATCTGCCTAGGATTTTTATCTTTCCACCAGCAATGCCAGCTGATTTAAGACAAATAACTTAAATACTTAATGGGGTTAGTTACCTTATGATAATATGTGCTTATCTCTTTCCAGAAAGTGTTCAGATCTATCCAGAAATGAGGCCCGAAGAAGAAACCAGCAACGGGCACCTATAAGGAGCAGATCTCAGGCTGACCCTGCCATGGTGGCAAAGCACTGGATTTCAAAAGGAGAGAAAACAAGAAATAGAGGCTGAAAAGGGAAAAAATAGACGTAAGTGTAATTTGCTGTACCAAAAGGTAACACATCTCTCTCATAAGAAGCAGGGCTCCCCAGGAGGGATTTCCAGTGAGCTGTACTATCTGCTTCTGCATAGCATCAGCGGTGGGCTCAACACGCCCAAGGCAGTGGCTCACCCAAAGAACCAAGACTGTATCTAACTAATACAATGAGAAGAAACAGGCTACTCAAGCTTTGGACAGACTTTAGCACTAATAGACTGAACACAGCATCAGAGATCTAGCTGCTCTTTTCTTTATGAAAAGCACATCTGATTTGAGAATCAGCAGGTGAGGTACAGTGCTAGATAACAATGGCAGGGCACCAAGGTGGGGAGATGTCACGAGAGGTTCAAGGCCTGAGTCCACAACCCTGTTGGAAACGTGGGGTAAATCCAGAGTGCTAACTCCTGCACAGTTACAGTGATGTAAACCAGGCATCAGTCAGACCTGGATCTTTCCAGGAGCTTCACATAGTGGTCAATGATGAGCATCACAGCCACGTGGTTCTGGTGAAAACTCTGCCAAAATTATTCTTGTCTTGTGAAAAGAATTTGGACCTGTGTTTTTTTTAAATTCTAATCAAATAGGGTGAACATTTGTGCTTAAACTTCCCTGGCTGTTCCACCAGGCAAGATATAATTGTCTCTTGTTACTCCTTCCAATGGATTTTCAGTCCAGATGCAACTTTATTTCTTTATCGCCGTGATGAAGTATGTTTTACTAAACTTTATTTTATTGCAGCTTCCCAGAAGTGCATGTTTTAATACACCAGACAAGCATAAGCAATGAGCTCATATGCAGAAAAGGGTCTGGTTTATAGTTACTGAATATACATGCTCCGTGTTTGCTATGAGTTTAATATGTATGTCATGCATTCTACTAAACAATTCAAGCATAAATGGAAAAGTTGGGTAATAAAGGAAAGAATCTAAAGGCTTTGAATGCAAAAGGGCTTAATGGAAAGGCAGGTAGGAAGTAAGAGGCTTGATTATGATGTTTACACTGGGTCTTAATGTTAAACTGCCCAACAGCCATGATGGTGAAAGGGCATTTTTGAAGCTCATTGAGAACAGTAGAAGTGGATCAGTTCTCTGGAATACTGGATACAAGAAAAGTTCCATTTTATTACAGGCTTAAAACAGAAAAGCCATAGATTTTTTTGTAACTCGAAAAACAAAATTCTGCATATTTAGCAGTGAAGGTCTAACTCTGAAAAATAACTTTGAAAAAATGGCACTGTGAGATTTTGTGGCACTCCTCTTCCAGAAATTTAATATCAAATGTGCTTATCTCAAAGCCACCCAAATGGTTTTCCTGGCTGCCAGTAGCACCCAGTCTCCACAGAAGCTGGAAGTCAAACTGTGTGAGCTTTTGGCTCACACATCAGCAACAGTAAAGATTAGACCATTAGAAGCTACAGGATGATATATTAGTTTGGCCATGGACTTCAAAGGGTATTTCTTCAGTTCTCTTGTGTTTAAGAGCGTGGCCTTTTTTCATAGCTGTTAGTGTGGCTCTTGAGTGTGGTTTGTCTTTGGACCTGTTAGTTTCCTTGACTGCAAGGGGAAGCATCCCAACACCAGTGTAGCACTGGAAAGGACTGGAAATGAAGTGACCATCACCATGAGAAATGGGAGGAAGACAACACACACAATTTTGCTCCAACAACTTAATTTAAATAAAAGAAAATTGCACTGCCTGTCCTTTTTTGTTTTTCTTTCTTTCTTTCTTTCTTTCTTTCTTTCTTTCTTTCTTTCTTTCTTTCTTTCTTTCTTTCTTTCTTTCTTTCTTTCTTTCTTTCTTTCTTTCTTTCTTTCTTTCTTTCTTTCTTTTCCTGTCCTTTCCTTTTTTTCCTGTTCATTTTTCTATCCCTTTCATTTCTCTTTCTTTTTTTTTCTTTTTTCCTTTTTTTTCCTTTTCCTGTATTTTTTCTTTTACTTTTTTTTTTTTTTTTTTTTTTTTTTTTTCTTTTTTTTCCTTTTCCTGTTTTTTTTTTTTTTTTTTTTTTTTTTTTTTTTTTTTATCTCTCTGCTCTGGTGGTCATCTTTCTATAACAATGAACTCTTACTGGCGCTTTAACATCATCTAGCGTGTGTGTCCAGAGCAGAAGTTCTTCCAGACAGCGCCGTCTGGCGGCAGCCGCTGCCGCGCCTACGGCCCTGCGGAGATCCCACAGGTGTCCCAGGCACGATGCACAGGTGAAGAGAGAGAGGTGTTTTAATGCAAAAAAACAAAACAAAAGAAAACAACAAAAACAAACAAACAAAAAAACCCACAAAAAAACANTCAGATGAGACAAATGATGACAAAGTAACTGAACTGCTGCCATGTGAAAGGCAACCCTGGATTCCCTTATTGGGTTTTTGTGCTTTCATGAGCCTTATTCAGCCACCTTGCTGGATGGAGCAGTTAGGTGTCTACATGGACAGCCAGTTAGGAAGGTTTACATCTCATGAAGGCAGATGACCCGGGATGGCTTTCTCAGAAAGGGACCTCTCTTTCTTTCCAAGACAAACTTTGCTGTAGTGCCTTCAGCACATTGTGTTACACACACTCAGTACAAAGTGGTATAGTAATTTTGCAGTAAATACCAGATTAAAGTATCCTGTATAAGGGCAATAGCTTTTTTTTTTCCTCTTCCCCACCAGCATAAAATCAAGGAGGTTTTCTGCCATGGCTTACTTTAGCAGTCATCACTTTAAACCAATCATTATATCTTTATATAAATTCTCACCATTATGAGTATTTTAGCATATATCATACACCGTGCCTTTAAAAGAAAATCGGTACCCATCCTATTAGTGACATATTAATTATTTCCTAAGATTACAGGTTAGGTGAATGAGAGTCAGCTTTTCCAGCCCATGGCTTTTAACTACCTGTTTTTACAGATAAGTTGCTTCTTGCAGGGTGGAAGACCTGCTTAGATGCAAGTCATAACATTACAGCATGGTGGAGGATGGAAGGGACCTCTGCAGATCATTGAGTCCAACTCCCCTGCCAGAACAGGGTCACCCAGGGCAGCCCACACAGGAACAAATCCAGATGGGTTTGAAAAGTCTTCAGAGAAGGAGACTCCACAACCTCTCTGGGTAGCCTGTTCCAGGCTTTGTCACCCTCATAATAAAGAAGTTCCTCCTCATGTTGAGGTCGAACCTTCTATGGTCCAGTTTATACCCATTGTTCCTTGTTATAACAAGAGCAAGTGTAAGGTGCTGCATCTAGGGAAGAACAACTCCATGTATCAGTACAGTCTGGGGCTGATGTACTAGAGAGCAGCTCTGGAGAAAGACACCTGGGGGTCCTGGTGGACAGGGGGATGACCATGAGCCAACAATGTGCCCTTGTGGCCAAGAAGGCCAATGGCATCCTGGGATGCATTAGGAGAAGTGTGCCCAGCAGGTCAAGGGAGGTTCTCCTCCCCCTCTACTCTGCGCTGGTGAGACCCCACCTCGAGTACTGTGTCCAGTTTTGGACACCCCAGTTCAAAAAAGATAGAGATTTGCTGGAGAGAGTCCAACGAAGGGCCACCAAGATGATGGAGGGAGTGGAGCATCTCCCTTATGAGGAGAGGCTGAGAGAGCTGGTGCTCTTGAGACTGGAGGAGACGGAGGGGGGACCTCATTAATTTTTATAAATATGTTAAGGGTGAGCGTAGAGAGGATGGAGCCAGACTTTTCTCAATGTCATCCAATGACAGACGAGAGGCAACGGGTGCAAGCTGGAGCACAAGAGGTTTAGGGTCAACACAAGGAAGAACTTTTTCTCAGTGAGGGTGACAGAGCTCTGGAACAGGCTCCCCAGGGAGGTTGTGGAGTCTCCATCTCTGGAGACACTTAAGACCCACCTGGATCTGTTCCTGGGTGACTTGGTCTAGGTGATCCTGCTCAGGCAGGGGGGTTGGACTAGATGATCTTCTAGGTCCCTTCCAACCCCTAATGTCTATTCTATGATTCTATGATTCTCAAGACTAAACAGCCCCAGTTCCCTCAGTCTTTCTTCATAGAGGAAATGCTGAAATCCCTTCATCATCCTTGTAGCTTCCTTTGGACTCTTTCCAGTTGTTTGGTCTTGCTCCTTTTCTGGAAAGCCTTGTCACCTCACCTCTCTCTCAGCTTTCATCCAGTCATGATGATCTCTAAAAAAATGCTGGAAAAAATAAAGTGGCTAAGCTGGAGCTATGATTCCAAAATAATGTGTATAACTGTGACCTCTTCCACTTTCTTACTCAATATCACCTGGGGCTCGGAGGCATAAGAGCTGGCTACAGTTTTCCTACCTCTGCCACTGATTAATTTGAAAAACTTTTTTAATTGCTTTTGGCCTCAGTTTACCTATATATCAAGTTTACCTATATGTCAAGAGAATATGATCTTTTAGAACGTACTGCAAGATCTTTGCCTGGAAAATGTTCTTAGGGTATCTAAGTGCTGCTGTGTATTACAGCAGAGCAGTACATGTTGAATTCTCTGATTATTTTTTTTGTTTTTTATTTGATTTAGGGCTTACTTACACCTCTCTCAGCAGATGTATGTGTAAAAGCCTGTTACTTCTCTGTCTCCCTAACTGATTGCTTAATGTCCAGTTGAATTGACTTGATTTTACTTTATGCCAATTAACCACATAGCCAAGGTAGAAAACCAAGATAAAGCAATGCTGACAGCCTTAGTTTAAAGTTGCCTTTTCTTTCCCTTCCAATATTTTATATGATAACATATATAAATTATAAAATGCTTAAAAGAAAGAAAAAGGAAAGGAGGGGTGTCTGCTTTCTACTGCCAAGACAATGAAAATGAAGCGCCAGTTATACCATAATGGTGACTGTGTTACTGCAGATCAACTGTATTAAATCCTTCTAGTAATGAAAATAACCATTTGATAGAGCAGAGTGAATACTGCACAGAAATTAACAAATGGATGCTCAGAGTCAAAGAATCACAGAATCACAGAATGTTAGGGGTTGGAAGGGACCTAGAAGATAATTTGATTCATCTACTTATAATGGTTTCCCAGTGAACAACCCCAGAACCTTTCATGCTCTGTTCCAGTGGTAGTGCCAGCAGAAGGTTTTATGGGAACGAACACTCAAAAACCCTCATATCTTGTATTTGTTGCATGTTTTGCATGGGCAGCCCAGTTCTGGCTCTGCTTCAGGGAAGCACTTGTGTTTCTGCCTAACTTTAAGCCTAACTTTGTCACATCAATTTTTGGTTTATGTCAAGAAAATAAAAGCTTTGCCACTCATTTTGATGGCAGCAGGTACAGGTGTATCATCCATGCAATGCAGATGACATCTCCATCCCTAATTTATTAGCTTCTGAATGTAAATTACACAGAATTATTATTGAGGCTGGAATAGACCTTTGGGATCATCAAGTCCAGCCTAAGACCTGACACCACAACACCCAGCTAGACCTTGTTACTAAGTGCCACATCCAATCTTTCCTGTAACACCACTAGGGATGACGACTCCACCACCTCCCTGGGCAGGCCATTCCAGTGTCTAGTGACCTTTTCCATAAGGAAGTGCTTCCTAATATCCAACCTAAACCTCCCCTGTCACAGCTTCAGGCCATGCACTCTTGTTCTATCACTGGTTGCCTGGGAGAAGAGTCCAGCCCCCACCTGCCTACAATTACCTTTTGGGTAAAATGCTGTGGAGCCAGCAGCAGGCAAGGAGAGACTCCAAGGGGTGAGTTTGATCAATCAGTGCTCCTAAATTCACTGGACAACCACTCTGGGAAAAAAAAAAAAAAGACATGTTTCTCATGTTGGGGGAGACTTTCTTCTTCCTCTGGCACATCACTCCAAGGGTGAACCCTGGCACTGAGATCTTATTGCTGGGCATGATCGTGTGGCTCAGCTTTAGGAAGATCAGAAAGGGTCAGAGGTAAGGAGGGGACAGGCTCAGCCAGCATGCCATGAAAGCTGGTACCCCAGCCAGAACACAGATTTTGCCAGTGCCATCTTTGGAGTGTTTCTTTTGCTCTGTTAGTGTTTTCTGATGCTGGTGAGTTCCCTCTGTAGTGACAGATGCCCCTTTTACTCAAGGGCTGACACCAAATATTTCTGCCTGGGCTGGGCTTGGGCAGCAGGCGCTTCGTCATGCTTTGCATGTCAGAGGCTCCTCAGGGAACTGCTGGGATAGGAGTAAAGGGCTGTGGTGCTGCGTGGCAAGGCTGGCCAATCCATAAGGCTGTACAGAGAGCTGGTTGATTGGGAGGGGTGGTGTTAATGCCATTAAATATTAATGCAACCTTTGGGATGCTGCCACACAAACAGATAACTCAGAGCCCATGCTGTGTCCCTGACCAGGGAGGCTAGGAGCCATGGGAACCTTCCAGCACCCTTGACTCTTTCTCCTTTTTCTTGTTCCGTTCATGGTTTGCAGCTCCAGCTGAGAAGCCTCATCTGTTTCTTGCCTGCCTTGCTCTTTTCCCCTGACACGGCAGTGTTGGGAGGAGGAGGCAGAGAAACCTCCTTATTGTGGCCAAAGCAGTTATCCCCAGCTCACTCCATCTACATTCCTTTCATCAGCACATGTTTTCACGGACCCTTTTTTGCACATGCATACCTCTCTGTGATTATGTCTCGATTTAAGACAGACATGCCCAATATAAAGATAAAACCCAATAGATGTATTTCCAATAATCCATAAAGCCTAATTTTTTAGTAAACATTTAAAGAACTGGTAGGGTTCTAGAACCCATGCTGGATGAAAGAGAAGTGCAGATGCATGGCAACTGCCTGAAACATGACCAGTCTGATTTGATTAGATTTATTTTTTTTAATGCATTTGGGAGCAAAAGTGGAAATGTCCCACCTCCCCATTGTTTCAAAGTGCTCCAATTTGTCTTTTTACACTGTTCTTCACCAAATGAGTTAGCACTTTTCTGTGGCTCAGCATATACCGGTTGCTAGCACCTAAGGACTTCAACATTTCACATCTTACCTGGCTATAGATCCTGTGCATCCCATGGAAATCTTCTTGTTTTGAAATTTTACATGCAGAATTTAAAAAGAGAAATGCACTGTTAATTATTTTTGCCTTAAATCTGGAAGCATTAGAGAAAAAATTTCTAATGGTGTTCAGCATGAGTACATTTTCCTCACATCTACGCATCTGAGAAACCTCAGTTTTTGTGTACAGAGACTACTTGTGTAAGATGGCTTCTGGGCTTCAATTATTGTTAGCTCTGTTCTGCTCTGTTTTTTCTGCTCTGTTTTTGTACAGTAATTGTTACAGTGAGTGCTGGACTTCAGTGAGGCCTTTGGCACCATCTCCCACAGTATCCTGCTGTAGAAGTTGGCAGCTAACAGCTTGGACCGGTGGACTCTGCTGGGTTAAAAATTGGTTGGATGGCTGAGCCCAGAGAGTTGTGGTGAAGGGAGAAAAATCCGACTGGTGGCTGGTTACCAATGCTGTTCCCAGGATTCAGTGCTGGGCCATTCTCGTTCAATGTCTTTACTGATGATATGGGCAAGGTGATGGAGGCACCCTCAGGAGTTTGCAGCTCATACCAAATTTATCAGGAGTGCCAGTCTGCTCGAGGGTAGAAGACTCTGTAGAGGGAACTGGACAGGATGACTATACCCTGCTACAGGTCACTCATCTTGATGAAGATTTGACATTGACTATGTGATAGTATATGAGGTAGAAATCTCTTTCTGCAGCACCACTTTTATTTGTGGTGCAGCCCCACAACTAGCTGCTCTGAGAAAGTCAGTTTTCCAACCAGCTTATGGATGGAAATAGGCAGGTAAATTCTCACTGCTCTGAGAATACCAAATGGTGAGGTTTTTTTATAAAGTCATTAAGATTGGAAACAACCTTGAAGATCATCAAGTCCAACCATGATAATACTAAATATTATCAGGATCACTAAACCATCTCCTGAAGATGGATGTTTTCTGATCCCCTTCAGGGATGGTGACTCCACCCCCTCCCTGGGCAGCCCGTTCAAGGACTCACCACTCTCTCAGCAAAGAAATTTTTCCCTATCTCCAACCCAAACATCCCCTGGTGCAACTTCAGACCATTTCCTCTTGTCCTATCACCAGTTACCTGGGAGAAGAGACCAACACTCACCTCCCTTCAGGTGGCTATAGAGAGCAATAAGGTCTCCTCTCAGTTCAAATCCCCACACAGCATCATGTAACATTTCCAAAGGTACCAGTAGATGCACAGCTGAGCCAGCAGCTCAGTCTCAGATGCCACAGCAGCCTGGGCTGTGTGTGGCCCCTCCACATATAGGACAAGAGGTGGAGAATTAAGCCTCAAGCTCTGAAGATGCATCTGTGGAAAGGAGAGTTTCTGTTCTTATATGGTGGAGAGACAGTTTTAGACTGGCTATGGGGGAGTTTTTTGCCCTGTTGTTTTAAAGTTGATTGGGATTTTTCTTTGAAAGGATTTATGACACTATTCAGCAACGATAATCTCACTACTGTCTGTAATTGTTTCAGGAAAGTGGGAGGTGTTGTTCCCTAAAGGACTTTTTAGGTTACTAAGAGCATTCACTAAGAAACGTGATGATGTAGGTTGTTGGGTTGGGTTTTCTTTTCCCCTCAGAGCTGGGAGCATTAGCCAAAAGTGAAGTAAAAAGAGTTTTATTGTACAGTTCTTTAAATGACGTTACTATGCTTTTTGGCTCTCCTCTTTAAAGCCATTTTAATAACAAGCCCACTCAAGCAGCCTGACACCTCACATCACTGGGTATGTGGCTACAGAACAAATGTGCAGGGGTGGCAGGGGAAGAACTTGGCTTGTTGGCTCTGACTGTGCCTGAGCCAGAAGCCCTCCAGGTTCTTGTCTTCAGGCAAGGCAATTACCTGGATCAGCCTCATACAAACTGAAGGAGAGTCTCTGAAGGTTGTGAGGTGGCTTCAGAAGTCCTGCCTGCTTCTCCGGGAGCTGCCTGGCAAAGTCACTGCTTCCATTCCTGTGGTCTGAGTTTCTTTTTGGGCAGTTTGTACTGCAAAACTTCACTTTGTGTTTGCCCAGCTCAAATGCGGTCAAGCCAACTGCAAAGGAACTTTTAGGTGGCAACAACAGCTGCTGCTGCTGCTATTTTTGTGATTTTGGTTTGTTTACACTCGACTTCTAAAGCAAACTTCCTCCTTGAGAACAAAGGGCCTCAGCAAAGCCCAGCAACTTAAGTCTCTCCAGCATGTCACCAAAGGAGCCTGAGATAGAATTGAGCTGAGCAGCTTTTATCTGCCCAGACTCTAGGGGTACCAAAACAAACCACCCTGGCATGTTTCGGAGAGGAGATGCAGATTTCCATGGCTGTGTCTGTCACATCTGTCACGTGACTTCAGCCACAGGAGCTAAATTATGGCCTGTTTCAGAACCCACCACTCAGCAGACTGAACAGCCCAGATTTCCACCATCTGCTTCCTCACAGTCCTGTGTGGTTGCTGTTGTGTCCACCTTCATTTGTACTGAGAAGGGGGACTGGGATGGTCATAAAAGGAGAAGACGGTTGCTGGAAGAAGCTACTCTTCAAGCCTTTGCTATCTATCTCCCTGCAAGAAGGCAAGTAATTGCTATCACTAAGATAAGATTATTAATAAAATTGAGATCTTATAAATGTTTACAAATATCTGAAAAGTGGGTGTCAAGTGGAATGGGCTGGTCTCTTTTCTTAACATGAGGAGAAAGTTTTTCACATTGAGAGTGACAAAGCCTGGAACAGGCTGCCCAGAGAGGCTGTGGGGTCTCCTTCTCTGCAGACTTTCCAAACCCATCTGGATCTGTTCCTGTGTGGGTTGCCCTGGGTGACCCTGCTCTGACAGGGAGTTTGGACTTGACGATCTCCAGAGGTCCTTTCAAGCCCTTACCATTCTATGAGTCTATGATATAATCTTAGGCTCCTCTGGATGTTTTAAACCACTTGGTGCCCTGAATTAGTCCATCATATGTTATTTTCTTGGGTGTTCCTTCAAACTGATTCTCCGAGATTTAATACCAGCATTATGATCTGGCACTGAAAGGAGTTTTTGACATCCTCTGAGAGTGAACAAGGTCCCGTGGCTAAGAATGAGATGAAAATTAATGTTGTCTCAAAGAGTCCTAGGACAGCACTGAAGAGCAGGCTGAGACTGAGCTACATGCACATGACAGCATGGGAGGTTTTCTTCACACTTCAAGTTCAGAGAGTATTACAAGTCTAAAGGGAAACATTTCATCATTTTCTCAGATATTTAAATTAATAAACAGAAGCTTGATGAGAGGCAAAAAATTATCATCTTCATAAGGGAGAGCTAAGGCACGTAGAGAAAATATGAGGAGTAGGCTGAGGGAGCTGGAGTTGTTTATTCTGGAGGAGACCCTCTACAGCTACCTGAAGGGAGGTTGTAGTGAGGTGGTGTCAGTCTTTTCTCCCAGGTAACTGGTGACAGGACAAGAGGAAATGGGCTGAAGTTGCCCCAGGGGAGGTTTAGGTTGGATATCAAGAGAAATTTCTTTCAGCACTAACAGCAGCACCTGGAATGGGAGAATCCTGTGGAAACACTGTGCTGCCTGTATCCCAGTGGGTAGAGACAGAATATATATTGTGATAACGAACATACATTGCACTAAAGATTATACCTGGGAATAGAAAGAAAGGAGATCAGAGCCAACAAAACATAGCTGGAGAAGACTGTCTCTTTGCAAAACCTATCTGTAGGAGCAGACCCCTGTCTTCATCTTGTTTCCAGCTGGTTTCCTGCCCTCCTCCTGGTGGGTACTACATCCTCAAGTCCTCTTTTCCCTTGTGAAGTTAATTTTTTTCATGCTAAATAGCAAAGAATTGTTCTTTAAAGTCCTTCAGAGGAGCTGACACAGGGCAGAGAGCTGTTGCAGTAACAACAGTGGTGGAGGAACAATAACTTCTTCAGCCAGCACAGCCAGCATAACTGAGAGTAGACGTGTGGCCAATGCTGCTGTGATCCTTGTGGTCTCACCTGCAGTTGTGGTGGCATCCTCAGCTCCAGGCTAGACTAGGAAAGGGCTTCAGAGTTCATAGTACTGGCACCTGTACTTCCGTTAGTCTAAGCTAGAGGTCTTTTGCAAGCCCTGCAAGTCTAGGACTTACAGGAGCTGTTACTACACTTGGACTTTTGAAAAAGAGAGCACTGTTGCTGATACCAAGTTGTAAACCCATCCATGATACCTGGAAAAACACCAGGGCAGCAAAGAAACAAGAAGCCATAGCAACCTTTGTGGTGTCACCTACGCTTTGGAATTCCTTAGACCATAACACGTCCTTGTTGTTTTGTGGTAGTGGTGTAGATGATGATGATGATGGTTTTTTAATGAGGTAATACATTCATTACTCACTACTCCAGCATGTAAGGCAAATTACTTCTGTATATTCAGAAACTAAAAGGTTGGTTGGTGGGGTTTGTTTTTTTCAGGACAGGTTGGCAAACATCCCTTAGCCAAGAATCCAGGGTCATCATTCTCTCTCAGATGCACAGTTTCTCATAAATAGTTGAAAATGTTTTCTGCAAAATTAAGGATCGGAGTGTAGTATTTTCTGTAGTTATTTCCAAATGCATAGATTCCTAGATTTTTTTCAGGCCAGAAGGGACTATTATGCACACCTCTTCTGACCTCCTGGATAATGTAGGTTACATTTGTTAAAGTTTCGATTTGTTTTCCTGAGAAACCCTGTATTCATTATATGTAGTTTGGTACAGAAGAGTAGCTGGTGAAAGGGTTGAAACCCATAAATATTATATCAGACCACCTAGTGCTCTGGAGCTGGCTTCTGAATGGTGACCACTCAGAACGAAGAGAAGCTTGAAAGATGGGGAGATAGAATGATGTGTCTATTGCAAAGAGCAAATTAATGGTTCTGTATTAGGAAGTTATTTCAAGGAGCCTGGTTTCAGTTCAAGCATTGTTGTGTTTTGGTTTGGTTTGGTTTTTTTTTCCTTCCAAAAGCCCCTTGTTTTAGAAACAGGGAAGCGAGAAGGGAAAGGAATGTTTCTGTAGGAGATCACACTATATCAGAATAATTCAGTAATGAAAAAAACATCTCCAACTAACAAGGGACTTCCCCTTACCAAAGGGCAAAATTGACACTTAAAAGGTTGCAGCATGCAGCAAATAGCCTGATACCTCCAGAACTATAGACACCACTGTGTAATGAGTCATCTGAAGAGCAGAGAAATAGATTTTGCATTTACTGACATCTCATCGTGTGATTGAAGATGTGTTGAGCAGCTCAAGAGAGATGTTTCTGACTTAACATCTCTGTTTTAAACAAAGATAAAAAGGAAAGGCCACAGGAGTCTCAGGCTGAGCAGCCTTCTCAGTGACATCAGCCTGGGCTTTGATGCTTTTGCTTTCACTCAGCCTCTTGCTCACGCCTGAAGCCAGCAGAAGTGCTTCACAGCTCAGCACAGACCCACTGTGTAAAAATCTACAGGTTCTGTCTCAATGATGAACGTGAGCTTGTTTGAAATAATCCAAATGCTGCTCTCCGAGCTGATAAAAAAGAGTAAATACCTTGGGTGTGAATGATGGGAGCTAGGGGGAGGAAGTGGGAGGGAATGAGGAGAGGAGTTTTTGTCAGGCTCAGTTTTCTGAGAATGAAACAGCTTTCAAAGGGGAAGAAAAAAAAAATTTTTTTTTTCTATCCTTCAGATGTTTCTCTGCCAGAGACTTGCCCCTGATCTGGAGACGTGTTTTACTGGAGTGCTCTGCAGGCTGAGATAGGAGAGTGGAGAGATTCTCCCAGCAAACAGCATTCACAAACGTTTTGGTGGCATTGAAGGAGTTCCCCTCATGGTACATCCAAAAGAGAATTAAGAAGGTGAAGAACTTCAGGTTCCCAAAGGCACAAAATCCAGCAGTAGTGTTCATCAAACCATGAGATACTGATTGTATCTCTGTGTTTTCTCACATCTTGCCCAGCTTCTATAGCCTTCTGTATGTCACACTAGGCTATGTTTGGTCTCCACATACACCCCTTTACTCCACTGAAGACCAGATATCTAAAGATGAGAGTATTAGTGGTATGAACACATACTTGCTTGTGTGCAGAGACACTGCTGGTTTGTAGGAGCAGATCAGTTCCCAGTCAATGAGTAAACCATCTTGCATTGAGCAATGTCTAATAAATAGAAGTTAGAGTAAGGCATGGTGTGCAGTAATAAGGAAAATGAAATTAAATATGTCTCTGCAAGGTGCAAAGTATTCCCCTACACAAAGTTAAAGGTTTGCACTTGATTCATCATTTCACTGTTTCAGTTTATGATGATGTAACTTCATTTTTTTGTCAATATAGATCTTTTTTTCTACTCAGGCTCTTGAAACACCCATTGTTAGGTGCTTTTTCTATTGTTATTTTAGGAGATGATAACCACCCTGGAATTGTGTTCTAATTATTATTTCTGATTACATCAGTTGCTTTCATCTGGCTTTAAGGTCCTACTCTTTTTTTTCATACCTTTTAATATACCTTAACACCCTTTCCATTAAAACTGTTGCTTCCTAGATGTGACAAGTATCATGTAAGACCTATACATTGTTATTGTATTTGTTGGTTTTAATTACATATTGAAGAAGAGAGAAAACGCTGGCTCTGTTGAAGAGAATTGGTGTCACAAGGACTGTTTGAGGCAAAACACAATTAAAGGAACAGCTAAACTGTATGAAAAAAAAAAGGATTAAAAATTAGGAGATACTCATAACAATGTTTTGCCATTTTCTGTGGTTATGCAAGTGTGAAGGAATGTTGAGTTCTTGCTATATGTTCTTGTTTTAATGTGAAGTCCTCAGAACATCTACTTTGGATGGAATGAAAGTATGCAGTGATGAACTATTTTACTGAAAGCTGTGGTGGCTTCTGGCTTTGACAGTAATCAAAAAGTGGGAAATGGAAAAAGGTACTATCTGTAGGAGCTGACAGGGATATGAGCTGACTCTTCTGTAGCCGGCAACATTCATCCTTCCTTCTTCAGCTGCATTTCTCCTGATACTAACAAGTTGAGGGAATCTTCTGACATCAATCCCTCCCCGCCAGCACAACAATGCAAGTCCTTTCTGAGCTTCTGGGCTTGCCCACTTAATGGCTGAGCCAAGGTAAGATATCCTCAGCTCCTTCCTCGGTCAACATGGAAGGTTGATGGCTCTTTTCTACCAGTGCAGTTGTATGGGAAGGGCTTTAGCCATTTCTTGAAATACCACCATTATGGTGAGTAGACAGATGTGGGATGGGAAGGGAGTACAAGTCTTGCAGTCGTAGTTCATTATTTTAGAAGGTTTTTCAACCTATTTTTCCTGCACTCTGTATGTAGCATTAATTGAGACTCCCAGCATAGTCTGAACGAAGTACATGGCTTAGTATCAGCAGCCTCATTGGAGAGGCTCAGGGGTAAGCAAATCCCTTACTTCTGGAGGTGGAGAGAATGTTTGAGCAGTGGCTGTGGTAAGCTGATGGTGTAAAGCCCGTTGCAGAAATCCAAGCAATGGGCCCTCTCAGCACAGCCAACTCCTGAAGCTCAAGCTGGTTGGTCTTGCGGCAGGGAAGAGCTCTGAATTTTCAGAGGGAGGAGGAGATGCTTAAGTTGGCAGCTGGAAAAGATGCTGCAGGTTAGCTTCTGTCATCTAAGACGCCCCAGCAGACATCAGTGCAACATCTGCTTTGCTCGTCTTGCGCGTACCTACATATTCATGCACAGCTTTCTGAACTCCCAAGAGATGACTGAGCGTATGGGAAGAAGAGTTCTAGTGAACTGTAAACCTCCTGCTTTAGCTGATGGGGGATGAAACCTCTTTTCTCTCTGGTATTTTCATCTCCAAAGAATTTTTCAGATGTACAGGAAGAAAGATCTTTTAAAGGTGCCTGCCTCCTGACCTGTCTCTTGGTATATGTAAAGAGCAGTAGATTACCAAAAAATAACATGTGCTAAGAACCAGGCTATCTGGGGAATAAAGCATCTTTGTACAGGTCCCATGAGCTAATGCCATGTAAGTAAACGAAGTGTAAGGTGGGGACATCCTGGCAGGACAGGGGCAGCCTTACCGTGAAGAAAGGCTCTCAACACATCTAGACAGGAGTGTAGAATGTGCTCTTCGCTGCAGCCAGACCCTTCTCCCTAATGCCAGCCAAATGAAAGGCAATCAATGGATAGTATGTTAGACTTGCTGGAGAAGTGGGTCCCATGTGACTACCAGCTTTCCAAAACTCTTCAGGAGCTCCTTCCTAGAGTTCCTTCTCCTTCTCCCTTCTCCTTCTCCTTTTCCTTTTCTTCCCCCTTCTTTCCCCTCTCAATCCATATGGGAGTGTTGCAGCACACAGCCACNCTGCTGGTTTGTAGGAGCAGATCAGTTCCCAGTCAATGAGTAAACCATCTTGCATTGAGCAATGTCTAATAAATAGAAGTTAGAGTAAGGCATGGTGTGCAGTAATAAGGAAAATGAAATTAAATATGTCTCTGCAAGGTGCAAAGTATTCCCCTACACAAAGTTAAAGGTTTGCACTTGATTCATCATTTCACTGTTTCAGTTTATGATGATGTAACTTCATTTTTTTGTCAATATAGATCTTTTTTTCTACTCAGGCTCTTGAAACACCCATTGTTAGGTGCTTTTTCTATTGTTATTTTAGGAGATGATAACCACCCTGGAATTGTGTTCTAATTATTATTTCTGATTACATCAGTTGCTTTCATCTGGCTTTAAGGTCCTACTCTTTTTTTTCATACCTTTTAATATACCTTAACACCCTTTCCATTAAAACTGTTGCTTCCTAGATGTGACAAGTATCATGTAAGACCTATACATTGTTATTGTATTTGTTGGTTTTAATTACATATTGAAGAAGAGAGAAAACGCTGGCTCTGTTGAAGAGAATTGGTGTCACAAGGACTGTTTGAGGCAAAACACAATTAAAGGAACAGCTAAACTGTATGAAAAAAAAAAGGATTAAAAATTAGGAGATACTCATAACAATGTTTTGCCATTTTCTGTGGTTATGCAAGTGTGAAGGAATGTTGAGTTCTTGCTATATGTTCTTGTTTTAATGTGAAGTCCTCAGAACATCTACTTTGGATGGAATGAAAGTATGCAGTGATGAACTATTTTACTGAAAGCTGTGGTGGCTTCTGGCTTTGACAGTAATCAAAAAGTGGGAAATGGAAAAAGGTACTATCTGTAGGAGCTGACAGGGATATGAGCTGACTCTTCTGTAGCCGGCAACATTCATCCTTCCTTCTTCAGCTGCATTTCTCCTGATACTAACAAGTTGAGGGAATCTTCTGACATCAATCCCTCCCCGCCAGCACAACAATGCAAGTCCTTTCTGAGCTTCTGGGCTTGCCCACTTAATGGCTGAGCCAAGGTAAGATATCCTCAGCTCCTTCCTCGGTCAACATGGAAGGTTGATGGCTCTTTTCTACCAGTGCAGTTGTATGGGAAGGGCTTTAGCCATTTCTTGAAATACCACCATTATGGTGAGTAGACAGATGTGGGATGGGAAGGGAGTACAAGTCTTGCAGTCGTAGTTCATTATTTTAGAAGGTTTTTCAACCTATTTTTCCTGCACTCTGTATGTAGCATTAATTGAGACTCCCAGCATAGTCTGAACGAAGTACATGGCTTAGTATCAGCAGCCTCATTGGAGAGGCTCAGGGGTAAGCAAATCCCTTACTTCTGGAGGTGGAGAGAATGTTTGAGCAGTGGCTGTGGTAAGCTGATGGTGTAAAGCCCGTTGCAGAAATCCAAGCAATGGGCCCTCTCAGCACAGCCAACTCCTGAAGCTCAAGCTGGTTGGTCTTGCGGCAGGGAAGAGCTCTGAATTTTCAGAGGGAGGAGGAGATGCTTAAGTTGGCAGCTGGAAAAGATGCTGCAGGTTAGCTTCTGTCATCTAAGACGCCCCAGCAGACATCAGTGCAACATCTGCTTTGCTCGTCTTGCGCGTACCTACATATTCATGCACAGCTTTCTGAACTCCCAAGAGATGACTGAGCGTATGGGAAGAAGAGTTCTAGTGAACTGTAAACCTCCTGCTTTAGCTGATGGGGGATGAAACCTCTTTTCTCTCTGGTATTTTCATCTCCAAAGAATTTTTCAGATGTACAGGAAGAAAGATCTTTTAAAGGTGCCTGCCTCCTGACCTGTCTCTTGGTATATGTAAAGAGCAGTAGATTACCAAAAAATAACATGTGCTAAGAACCAGGCTATCTGGGGAATAAAGCATCTTTGTACAGGTCCCATGAGCTAATGCCATGTAAGTAAACGAAGTGTAAGGTGGGGACATCCTGGCAGGACAGGGGCAGCCTTACCGTGAAGAAAGGCTCTCAACACATCTAGACAGGAGTGTAGAATGTGCTCTTCGCTGCAGCCAGACCCTTCTCCCTAATGCCAGCCAAATGAAAGGCAATCAATGGATAGTATGTTAGACTTGCTGGAGAAGTGGGTCCCATGTGACTACCAGCTTTCCAAAACTCTTCAGGAGCTCCTTCCTAGAGTTCCTTCTCCTTCTCCCTTCTCCTTCTCCTTTTCCTTTTCTTCCCCCTTCTTTCCCCTCTCAATCCATATGGGAGTGTTGCAGCACACAGCCACAGGAGAGCCAACACAAGACCAGGGCAAGCACACTCAGGCCTAGATCTTTTTTTCTACTCAGGCTCTTGAAACACCCATTGTTAGGTGCTTTTTCTATTGTTATTTTAGGAGATGATAACCACCCTGGAATTGTGTTCTAATTATTATTTCTNATGGGAGTGTTGCAGCACACAGCCACAGGAGAGCCAACACAAGACCAGGGCAAGCACACTCAGGCCTCCCCATGATTCTTTGTACTGTGCAGAGTTTCCCTCTGAGGGAGAGCTTTGCAAAAACTGAGCACTCAATCATCAAATTAAGGTCTTGACTTAACTCCAGCTGAAAGCAAAGACATAACTTGCACAGTTTTCTGTAGTGCTGGGTGGAGGCCTGAAGAAGTCAGCATACCTGGGGGCTGCCCCACTTTGAAACTCCAATACCAAATACATGGAAACTGCAGATGAAAAGCCTCCAGATCTGTGTTTGCAAGGACTAATATTTAACACCGTCAACGTAAATACTTTTTAAAATGTTTAACACAAATGATTGTTGCCATAAAGCTGGAACAGTGCAGGAGCTTCATGCATCTTAGAAATGTTTTGACATAACAGCCTAAACTAGGATTTTATAAAATTCTTGGGCTCAAAAAAGTACTCATAATTTTTGCTTCATTTCTACATGTTTTGTCCCCCTTTAATTGTAGTTCAACAAAATAGAGGGACTAATCTCAGATAAAAGTAGAACCACCAAGATTAAAGTGCACTTCTGTTT
>VYZU01076595.1:40554-55297 GCA_013401355.1 Ceyx cyanopectus
GGGGAGAAGATGGAAATACTCCTTTTCCTTTTCTTCCCCCTTCTTTCCCCACTCAATCCATATGGGAGTGTTGCAGCACACAGCCACAGGAGAGCCAACACAAGACCAGGGCAAGCACACTCAGGCCTCCCCATGATTCTTTGTACTGTGCAGAGTTTCCCTCTGAGGGAGAGCTTTGCAAAAACTGAGCACTCAATCATCAAATTAAGGTCTTGACTTAACTCCAGCTGAAAGCAAAGACATAACTTGCACAGTTTTCTGTAGTGCTGGGTGGAGGCCTGAAGAAGTCAGCATACCTGGGGGCTGCCCCACTTTGAAACTCCAATACCAAATACATGGAAACTGCAGATGAAAAGCCTCCAGATCTGTGTTTGCAAGGACTAATATTTAACACCGTCAACGTAAATACTTTTTAAAATGTTTAACACAAATGATTGTTGCCATAAAGCTGGAACAGTGCAGGAGCTTCATGCATCTTAGAAATGTTTTGACATAACAGCCTAAACTAGGATTTTATAAAATTCTTGGGCTCAAAAAAGTACTCATAATTTTTGCTTCATTTCTACATGTTTTGTCCCCCTTTAATTGTAGTTCAACAAAATAGAGGGACTAATCTCAGATAAAAGTAGAACCACCAAGATTAAAGTGCACTTCTGTTTATTTTTAAGGGCAGTGGGTTAATATGAGCACTCCATTGTTGATGTCAGCATCACAAGCCAAAGATAAACACCACTTTTCTGCACTTACATCACATTTTCAGGGCATTATTCTTCATTAATGAGTATTTTCTTCTGAGTGGAAAAAAGTTACTTTGTCATATGCTTATTGGCTACTAAACACAACCACTTTGTGGCTAGTATAAAATATTTGCTCCTTTTTCATCACAATCTTTGCATTTATGTCAGTATTGTTTTTATTTCTATTTCCTTAAGTTTTTATACATCTTTACAATGGAGTCATTCCCTTTTTTTTAACCAAAAATAATGATGTTCTTTAAATGCATGCATTTTATCTTACTGTACATTTGTTATCAATAAACTAGATAATATAATTAAGAAATATCATTAAGAAACCAGGTAATAATATTAAGAAACTAGAAATTTGATGCTCTTGCTATCATAAAGGCTCCAAATCTCCTGCAGGGAAGAGCTGCTAATGTATGTTACAGAACTGTTCCCAGTTTCTGTTTTCTTTTGCTCAATTTGTTGTTTGAGATTTTAGTTGGTTTACAAGTGAAGTCCATGGAATAATTTGCTGCAGAAGACTGGGAGGTGATACTAAGTAGCTACAAAAACACTGATCCTTGCAATATTTCTTTCTATTTCTTTTTAAGTGAACCTTTAAGAAACCTGTCATCTGTCTCCAGGTATTTGGGCTCTCCCATCAAAATTTTCACCATGTGGTCAGTGTAGTTTTCTAAAAGAGATGAAGAGATTTCAAAGCACCTTTTTTTCCTCTTTTGAAAGGTCTTTCTGCCAACTACTAAGATGCACACCCTACAGCTGTCAGCAGTGATATGCTTTGGATGCTGCTACATAGCCACTCAACATAAAGCTCTGCCATGAGAAATTGCACCGGTGATTTTTTTAATATAAAATCAGTTCTTGCTGTCATCTTATTTTGACCTGTATCTCATGCAGGAAAGTCTGAAATGTATCTGTCATTGCTAGTCTATGTTAAAATTATATCTCCTGCAGGGTTATGTGCAGGTTCTAGCAAATATCCATCCTCTTTTGTTCCTGTTGAGCTTTGGATGAGAAGAAGTTGTAACAGAAGTCTAGTTTTCCACACTTAGGAAGTAAATTTTGGTGATACAACTTGCTGAGGCAAAAATCTCCCTGGATAGCCCTATATGAATTCTCTGTTACTATTTTTGTATTTTGGAATTAGAAATATTTTTACTCTTTTTTTCCAGTCTGGAACAATAGAAATTTCAAAAATCTTGAAATCTTTCTGAAACATCTTCCTTTCTTCATGTGGCTCTGACTCAGGAGAATCTACTGGAAAGAGCTACAGTGGTTCAGAAAAAGACTAGAAACAAGATTATGTGATTTAAAGGGCCAGCTTCATTTTACCAGTGCTGCTTCAAGAAATAATCTCATCACTCACCTTGTGANTTGGGAAGGAGCTCATCATAATTAAGTGTGCTAAACTACACACTGCTGTGGAGTCTGGTTTATATAACCCTATAACCATCTCTATATGTGCAAAGCCTGTATTTGTATGCATATAAATGGCTTGAAGATTAGGGTACAAAAAGAGACTTCTGTGATCATCTAGTCTGGCCTTCAGCCGGAAATGTTTCTTTGCATGATTATTTGTACTCGCCATTTATTTGTATGTCCATCTCTCTGGCTGTCCCTCAGTTGTTAAATTTTCTGAGCAAAAGTTCATGCTTCCTCAGATTTTTCTATCCACCCACTTCACTTTTAATATCTCCCTCTTCCTGGGAAAAACTGATCTGAATTCTTTGATCTTCCAAATTCTTCTTGTAGGGCAGCAGACATTCAATTTGATCTGCGTGTGGCTGCATTTGTATGAGAATAACTTTAGTCCTTCCTACACATATCTGGAAGGAAAGCAGTGGAATGACACAGTTCACAGTATTGTTTTCCTATCGCACAGATGCTGGAGTAAAAAAGGTTCAAAATGTCTTTGACTCTAATTTCTACAAGCAGATACCCAAAATACTCTCAAGAGTTCTTTGTGCCAGAAGCAGGAGAACCTGCAGTCTCAGAAAACTTATGCTGTTATTCTCTACTGGTGTCTCTGCTTTCACTTGTACCTGTCATGAAAGAACACTTAGGAATCCAACTGTTAATTTAAGGCCAGCTAATGGGGCAACTGCTAAATCAGCTCCTGCTGTTGAATCCTTAGGCAGAACTTGTCTCTCTTTTAAAGCACAATTAAACATTTTGTGACATGTCATGTGAGGACCAAAGCATCATCCTATAAGAGCGCTCATATGCAGTTGCATCCAAATTATGGCTATTGCAGGTTACACAATCAATCACCTTAGTCATACTTTCATCAGGCTCTTAGGTAAAACAGATCAGTTAATTAACTGCTAGTCTGCTTAATTGAAGGTTATGTCAGAACCATGTGCTACTGATAGAACCTCACCTTTGTGTTTCCGACCAGNGCCAGCTTCATTTTACCAGTGCTGCTTCAAGAAATAATCTCATCACTCACCTTGTGATCACAAGAAGAAAAAAAGACAAGTTATTAGAAGATATTATTTATCGTGAAATAATTGTTGTTGTTGAAGTGTCATCTAGTGTGACCTTCCTGGAACAAATATGGTCATGGTGAAAGAAGCTGAAGGCAGCTGAGTATGATAGGGCATCCCACTGAAGCAAATCAGTGATGAATGATTCCTTGTTAGTGGGATAAGAGGTATTAAAAATATTAGCAATACTGAGATAATTTGTTCTGAAATACTTAGCCACACTCATTTTATTTTTTTGAGCACCATATAGGAAAGGGTTAATGGCTGGATTTTTTTATTTTTTTTTAATCTTATCCCTGCCAGTGGAGTTGCACTCCCTACATGTAAAGGGGCATGTGAAGGAGGTGCATGTNGATGCTGGAGTAAAAAAGGTTCAAAATGTCTTTGACTCTAATTTCTACAAGCAGATACCCAAAATACTCTCAAGAGTTCTTTGTGCCAGAAGCAGGAGAACCTGCAGTCTCAGAAAACTTATGCTGTTATTCTCTACTGGTGTCTCTGCTTTCACTTGTACCTGTCATGAAAGAACACTTAGGAATCCAACTGTTAATTTAAGGCCAGCTAATGGGGCAACTGCTAAATCAGCTCCTGCTGTTGAATCCTTAGGCAGAACTTGTCTCTCTTTTAAAGCACAATTAAACATTTTGTGACATGTCATGTGAGGACCAAAGCATCATCCTATAAGAGCGCTCATATGCAGTTGCATCCAAATTATGGCTATTGCAGGTTACACAATCAATCACCTTAGTCATACTTTCATCAGGCTCTTAGGTAAAACAGATCAGTTAATTAACTGCTAGTCTGCTTAATTGAAGGTTATGTCAGAACCATGTGCTACTGATAGAACCTCACCTTTGTGTTTCCGACCAGATTGTCAACCTTCCCTGAGTGTACATACAGGCATTACTGTACCAAATGCCAACTTCAATTGAAACATTGCTTCACCTCTTCTGTAATTGTACCTGTTCTTCACCATCATATTCCTAGGCCATGCAAGAAGGATCTTTTTTCTCTTCTCCAAAACCCTCCTTTCACTGATCTCTGGGCTATAACCTTCTTTACAGATGACAGTAGAGAGGTCCAGAGAGTGCAGTTACATTTCGCACCAACAACACTGTTAGGAAAAACATTTGGAGCTTTTCTGAGGTAAGAGAAAGATGTGTCAGTCAGTCAGGTTCACAGATTCACAGAATGTTCAGGGCTGGAAGGGACCTAGAAGATCATCTAGTCCAACCCCCCTGCCAGAACAGGATCACCTAGACCAAGTCACACAGGAACACATCCAGGTGGGTCTTAAAGTGTCTCCAGAGGTGGAGACTCCACAACCTCCCTGGGCAGCCCGTTCCAGAGCTTTGTCACCCTCACTGTGAAAAAGTTCTTCCTTGTGTTGACCTTAAACCTCTTGTGCTCCAGCTTGCACCCGTTGCCTCTCGTCTGTCATTGGATGACATTGAGAAAAGTCTGGCTCCATCCTCTCTACACTCACCCTTAACATATTTATAGACATTGATGAGGTCCCCCCTCAGTCTCCTCTTCTCCAGTCTCAAGAGCCCCAGCTCTCTCAGCCTCTCCTCATAAGGGAGATGCTCCACTCCCCTAATCATCTTGGTGGCCCTGCGTTGGACTCCCTCCAGTCAGTCTCTGTCTTTTCTGAACTGGGGTGTCCAAAACTGGACACAGTACTCGAGGTGGGGTCTCACCAGTGCAGAGCAGAGGGGGCGGAGAACCTCCCTTGACACTTCTCCTAATGCATCCAGGATGCCATTGGCCTTCTTGGCCGCAAGGGCGCATAGTTGGTTCATGGTCATCCCCCTGTCCACCAGGACCCCCAGGTCTCTTTCTCCAGAGCTGCTCTCTAGTACATCAGCCTCCAGCCTGTACTGATACATGGAGTTGTTCTTCCCCAGATGCAGTACCTTACACTTGCTCTTGTTAAATTGCATTAAATTTCTCCCTGCCCAGCTCTCCAGCCTGTCCAGGTCTCTCTGGATGGTTGGGACATTAGACATCAAAATGTATTAAAGGGATTTTTTCTTGCCTTGTTTATGCTTATTGAGAAAGTTGATGTAGTAGGTGTGTGTTCTAGACTAATCAGATTAAAATACAATTCAATTGAGTACCTCATCTTTAGCACTAATCTCACATTATTAAAGAGCAAAGCTTAAACTTGAGCAAAGGCATATTGCTTTTCTCTGACATAATTTGCAATTATTCAAAAGGCAATACTACAGATAATGAATTCCAAGTTAATAAAATTGTTGTACTGATGAGCTTGGTAGTTCAATTTCAGGTTCATAAGATCATTTATGGTCAGCTGTTTAAAAAAAAAGAAAGCCTTGTCTTCATCAGAATTGTAGTCTAGTTAGTTTTTGTGATTTGTATCAGAGTAAGGTTTAGATGAGAGAAGCTCATAGAAATTAAAGTTGAATTATAAAATTCATGCTTAGTGAAGAAACAGACTCATCTAAGGAAGTTATTATGTTTTCTGCTATTTTTATGAATTATATGAAATATTTTGCTTTAGTGAAATGTGATTTTACTGTTTTCCTTTCCAGACATTAGCCAGTTGTTTCACCACAGCTACAAAAAAAAGAAAAAAAGAAAAAAAAAAGCACAACATGAAATAATCTGCTTAATGGGGACAATGTCATCACAAATATTCCTTTAAACGTTTGTGCAAAACTATAGGCAATCTTCACCAAAGCTCAGAACAATTTATTTTAATCTTCAGTGAGGGAGTTTTGTCCATTTCTGACTTTCCTCTAGGTATTTTGAGTTTGAATATCTGCTTCCCATCAAGGTGGCTACATTGCTTTGCAGGATTTTCAGAGAAGCTCCCACAGTGAAATAGTTCTACCTAGTAGAAAGTTTGTTACCAAGACAGACTGGAGAGCTGGGCAAGGAGAAATTTAATGAAATTTAACAAGAGCAAGTGTAAGGTGCTGCATTTGGGGAAGAACAACTCCATGTATCAGTACAGGCTGGGGGCTGATGTATTAGAGAGCAGCTCTGGAGAAAGAGACCTGGGGGTCCTGGTGGACAGGGGGATGACCATGAACCAACTATGCGCCCTTGCGGCCAAGAAGGCCAATGGCATCCTGGATGCATTAGGAGAAGTGTCAAGGGAGGTTCTCCGCCCCCTCTGCTCTGCACTGGTGAGACCCCACCTCGAGTACTGTGTCCAGTTTTGGACACCCCAGTTCAGAAAAGACAGAGACTGACTGGAGGGAGTCCAACGCAGGGCCACCAAGATGATTAGGGGAGTGGAGCATCTCCCTTATGAGGAGAGGCTGAGAGAGCTGGGGCTCTTGAGACTGGAGAAGAGGAGACTGAGGGGGGACCTCATCAATGTCTATAAATATGTTAAGGGTGAGTGTAGAGAGGATGGAGCCAGACTTTTCTCAATGTCATCCAATGACAGACGAGAGGCAATGGGTGCAAGCTGGAGCACAAGAGGTTTAAGGTCAACACAAGGAAGAACTTTTTCACAGTGAGGGTGCCAGAGCTCTGGAACGGGCTGCCCAGGGGGGTTGTGGAGTCTCCACCTCTGGAAGCACTTTAAGACCCACCTGGATGTGTTCCTGTGTGACTTGGTCTAGGTGATCCTGTTCTGGCAGGGGGGTTGGACTAGATGATCTTCTAGGTCCCTTCCAGCCCTGAACATTCTGTGAATCTGTGAATTATGTAGGAGACCAAAATCAGGTATCTGACAGATTTTGTACAAATAGCTTGAAATCTAAAAGACCCCAGAGGCTGATGAAGGTCTAGAACCTGTTCTTCTCTGCAGTGACAATGTGAGGTACAGAAGCCACCCGCTTCAGTTAGTGGAAAAATTTTCCTCTGCTTTGATGGACACGGGATCAGCCCCAGTGTGGGGAATGTCCATAGCACACAGCATTTCTAATGTGAGTACACACCAGGGGACAGTACTGGGTGCCACACCAGGAACAGAGATGTTTGTGGTCAGAGAGAATATGTCATTTTTTTAGCAATTGACTTTCTGGTGCCTGAACAAGAGCTCATACCCACCACATCAGATCATTCACTGGGGTGGGGAAGGGGGGGGTAGGAAAATTGACCTGGGTGATGGATCAGCAGCCTGCTGGTGTGTACGCTCATGTGTTGGAACCATCTGAGTGTTAACACATGGTCTCCCTATCAAAGTCTGTATATGAAACTCAGCTGCTGGAGTGACAGAAGATTTTGTGTTGTTAGAGCACACTTCATTAAAATACCAGATGAAATCCAACTCTGAAATCCCACAGTTTGTGTTAGTTGACAAAATTCAATTGTCTCTAATTACTGTTAGTATGGCTTTAAAATAATATTTTGTTGCAGAAAAGGTCCCCTTGTGATGAGGAATAGCTGGTTTCCAGAACTGGAAAATTGAGGAAGAGTGTAAACACTTGGCAGGGTGGGGTATTTGACCAAGACTACTTTACCACTGTACTCTGCAACTTCCAGCAAGAGTGCTGTAAAATAAAAAGTCAGAGAGGCAATGCTGAACAAGGGAAAGATTAAAGATTAAAAGTTTTTTGCCTCCAATAGATAAATGAACTTGCTCTGAAATACAGCGAACAATTGCCAAGTCCGCTTTGAATCTAAGAGATAGTTTCATGATCTGGAGAGAATTTATCACTGCTTTCTATTATCTGAGTAGTTCTTAATCCTTGCATGAAGCTGAAACTTTTTCTTGCTTTAATCCCCAGGTCTGACTCGTGTGCTGAGCATTAGCCCATGTTCAAGAGCTTTGAAGGAGCAGAACCTTGCTAGCTGTACCAAAACCTCTCTGCTGCTGGGGGTGCTTCCTTCACCTGCATGC
Organism: Ceyx cyanopectus; assembly: GCA_013401355.1. Classification (NCBI taxonomy): domain Eukaryota; kingdom Metazoa; phylum Chordata; class Aves; order Coraciiformes; family Alcedinidae; genus Ceyx; species Ceyx cyanopectus. Next base: position 48,606 of record VYZU01076595.1, read on the forward strand.
AGGTAAGTTCTCAGTCAAAATGAGCTCACTGCCTCAAAGCACAGTTGTGGTGGAGACACACACAGTTGGGATTTTTTTTTTTCAGAGCATCTTAGCTATTCAGCCGGCAACCTGGAGCTTGGGACTGACCTTCATGCAGGGTTAAAAATCTTGTTGCTGCCAGTAGGTTTTTAGGGGGGGATAAGCATGTTGACTCTCCTGTGCAGCATGTACAGCCTCAGGTTTATTCTAAGGCAGAAAGAAGAATTTTTATTTGTATTTCTAAGCCACTTAGTGGTATTGTTGCAAATATTCATAGAAGGTGTTCACAAAAGATCACATCAATGCATCTGTATATTGCTTTAGCTACAGGCTCCCATTCATGACAAATCATTTTAAAAACATCATTGGATACCTTATGAAAGTTTAATAAGACTCTTTGTATCAACACAGTAGGAAATCTTTTCAGAAGACTTTGTTTTAAATCAAAACTCTTTGGATTTCTTGCTGAGAAATGCAAGTGACCCCACAGTCCTAGCTGGTCTCCACTAGTTGTGGGTGCAATTGCAGAGAAAAATGGAAAAAAAAATTGGTGATGGGCAAATGTCTATTTGAAGAGGGGGTAAAGAAAAAGTCAGTGAGTGCTTAGGCATTCATCATTTCAATTTTATTATGTTGATTCTGGGCAGAGCTTTCGACTTGAGCAGGGCCAAGACTGCATGCCAGAGCATGAAAATGCCAGCAGCCACCAGTATTATTTGATGCTAAATAATGGCCCTATTATGGAACCTACTGGGTTCAGGAAGGGTGCTGAACTGCCTTTTGACTTCGGGTACCTCCAGCCCTCCACAAGGCACTTTCACTTTGGTCACAGTGCCCAGGGAATGTGATGAACCTGAAAACAGTCCCAGAAAAGACAGGATGCTGAACAGGCACCAACATGCTAACTGGAAAGAGGTGCCAAAGTCCGTGATGCCTTTATGCCCCTCACTTTTGTGAGGGCAACTCTGAGCTGGAAAAGAATGCTTCTTCCAGTTCTTCACTCACTGGCATTCAATTCAGAGGGGACACAAGTGGTGGGTTTTGGTCTTGCTCTACACATCCTCATCAAACACATGCAGAAGTCTTTTTGCTGATTGCAAGAAAAGTAAAAGTTTGCTTTTTTTTTTTTTTTTTTCAGATCAAACATGGTTCTCTTGGGCTGTTATTTATTTTTGTCTGACATAATAGAGAGACCTGAGTCAAGGGAATTAATGAGAATGGAAAGTGCTCTGCATCAGATGCACAGGACATTTTAAATAATCTCAGGTGCTCATGAGTTAGTTTGAACAGTCTCCCAGGACATTGGGATTTTCTGATTGTGTTGAGCTGAAGACATTACAGGCACTGACTTTGTTACAGTATTTGAACATTTCCCCATGCTGAACCCAGACATTCACAGCAATAGAAAACAAAAAGAACTTTTCACACCTCAAAATAGATTTAATTTGGGTTCAGTCAGAGTTTGGGGCAAAGGTTTGTGATCTTTCTCATTTTAATCAAAGAAGTTGGCTCATGTCCTCAAAATTTTCATTGTCAGAATAAGATCAGCAGAATTCACTTGCAAATTCACCATTAAGCAAACAAAACTACATTCCCTGCTGTCACCTCGGTTCATGCTTTGGCAATTTTTAGAAGCTCTTTTTAAAAATAACTTTCTCTGATTTCTAGGACCACTATTACTGCAGCCTGAGTGGTTATACGTGTTTATATAAACACAAGACACAACCTAGTGAAGTGCATACATCTACATTTTACCATCACAATCCTTACTGTGAAAATAAAAAAAAAAAAAAAGAAAAAAAAAAGAGAAGGGGATAAAACTGCATTTCTGAAGTCTTTAAATCAGCATTGAAACCCTTCCAGAATGTGAAAGTTATTCTGGCATCTTGCTGAAGGTTAACTTCGGCATTCTGGAAGGATTTCAATAGTAATGAAAAGGACAGTAAAGAGAGGAAAGCTATTTCAGAAGCGTTCCTGAAGGATAAAGCTGGCATGCTAGAGAGATTTCAACAGTAGGCTAGAGGGCAGCAGAATTATTTCTGAAGTATATATATATATATATATAAATAGTTCTGCTGTGGTGGTAAAACTCTATGGCAAATATCCCTGAAAGGTAATTTCATTCTTTGAAATAACACGGAAAAGCCTCAAAAGTAGGAAGCCCTACCACTCAGAAATGATGTCTATGAGAAATGGAAAGGCAAAGCAGTTTCTCTGGAGGCTGGTAAGTGTCCCTTACAGAAGTCACAGAGGTTGAAAGGTGACATTTAGCCCTCTGCAGGCGTCTTCATGCAAGAGCTATGCACAGCACCAGTCAGAATAGGGTTCATGTGAGACCGTGAGGCAAATAAAGGAGCTAAGCTGTCCCTTTTGTGCAGGGTTATGTTCAGTACCAACAGGGACTCCAGGTCTGTAGCAGCCCTGGAAGATCCCTTCTCTGACATCTGTCTTCTGCGAAAGAGGACACATAGTGTCCACCAGCTCCCCTTGGGTCAGTGAACTTCAGGCTCAGGTGTCAAGTTCTCATTTTCATTTCAACTAAGGATCTGCTACTTTGCAACCTCCTCAGTTTGGATAGAAAGTGAGTGGGAAATCTTACACAGTGGGTTTTTCTGAAGGTCTAGATGCTACCTACCTTTGATTCACCTGGGAATACCACGAGAGCAAAGTTTTCTTATAATGTCTCACTTCTGGTTTAATGGTGGACTTGGCTATACTAGACTAATGGTTGGACACAATGATCTTAAAGGACTTTCCCAACCTAAATGATTCTATGTTTCTTAGTCCAGCTGACTGAGAAAAACACACTGGCATGTACAAGTTAATACATAATTTAGCCAACCACATATGCAACCCAGCATTAAATTTGTTTGGAATTGAATAGATTTTGTCTTCTCCTTATATATGGTATCCTAACTGGCATGCTGCATTAGACTATATTGCTTATTAGCGGTAGCCATGACCCAGTCAATGAGGAGCAATTAACTTGTGCCCCCATCTTTTCTGCCATTCGTCTTGTTCTTTGTTGAGAGAAGTAGAGGCAAAGTTAATTTTATGCCCTGCCTGTCCAAGGAGAGGACTCATCCTCAAGCAAGGTGCAATTTGTGACAAGACTGTCTTTAGGTTGTTTTTTTTTCCTGAGAGCAACCAACACATTTGGGAAAACATGACAAATTTCCATCATTATTGGAAAAGATAATTTTTCTACCTTCACCTCATTTATATGCTTGGGCCACCATGGTGACAACTGTAGCTCTACTTAGCCATTAGCACATAGAATCATAGAATGTATTGTGTTGGAAGGGACCTGCAGAAGTCATCTAGTCCAAGTCCCCTGCAATAAGCAGGGACATCTCTAACTAGGTCATGTAAAACACGTGGGTTTTCTGGTGTACCCCAGAAATGCTCACCAGGTCATCCTCATCTTAAGGACAAAGTCCTGAAATTTTCAGGTTCCCACATGTGTTTTATTCTCTGCCATATGATCTGAACCATGTGTATCATTCTTCAAAGGTCTGATGTTTTACATCACTACTAAAGGCTGTAGGTGCCATTTTTTGGGTTGGGTTTTTTTCTCCTAAGGATCATTTCTGTGTCCACTGGAGTCTCAAAGTCTCTTCCAGCAGCTTCTTAGACTTCCAGAGTAGGTGTTTACAGTTTCTAACAGAGTCATAATTTGCATATGACTCTGGAAGAGAGAGGAGATTTATCAGCATTTTCTTTAAATGTATGTCCTTCAAGGACAGCCCTCAGAAAGCAGAGGTCAATGCAGTAAAGGTAGCAACATTAATCATCTTCCCCATTTGAAATAAGGAAGAATAAATAAATAAACAGTTTAGCATCATGATCATGTATCGGGGGTTACTTCAGTCACCTACACATTAAATGTAATCCCAAGGATGTCAGGACTAATGTTACAAACATTCCCATTAACACAGTTTTTATGAATGGTGAGGTAGAGCTTTACATTAGGCCATGCAATAATGTTCTCAATAATAACAAGATGTATCTTGTGGTAGAGCAATGAGTTTGTCCTGGAGGTGAACCTTTCTGTAACTACAAGTGTTAGGGCTTGCATGTTTTGGTTTGGAGCCAGTGATGGGGAAGGCTGATGTGGTGATGGCCATGAGTTGTCTCTGTCTGAGTGAGTCTATGGGTAGTTCATACCAGGTGAAAGAAGTCCTGGAGTCAATGCAAGAAGGAATATCATCAGGGGGACATGCTGAAGGGGTATTACAAGTTAGCTAAATGCTAGGGAAGAATAAAGCTACCTTCTCTTTATCAGTTTTTCGGGTGTGGGGATTGAATGCATACTCAGTAGGTTTGTAGATGACATGAAATTAAGCAGGACTGTTGATCTACTTGAGGGAAGGATCTACAGAGAGATATGGATGGGTTGGATCAATGGGCTGAGGCCAGCTGTAGTATGAAGTTTAATAAGACCAAGTGCAGGGTCCTGCATTTCAGTCACAACAACCCCAGGCAATTTCACAGGCTTGGGGAGGAGTGGTTGCAAAGTGCTCTGCAGAAAAGAATCTGGGGATGCTGGTAGACAGTTGGCTGAACATGAGGCAACAGTGTGCCCAGGTGGTCAAGAAAGCCAAGGGCATTCTGGCCTGGATCAGGAAAGGTGTCAAAGTCCTTATCAAGATAATTCAGTTTGCTGAAATTCTATAATGGTTAACAAGCCTCAAAAAAAAAAAAAAAATAAAAAAAATTACCTGAAATTCAAAGTAAGACTCCATTTCTGTACATAGGAAAGCAACTTCAAAATGACAAAATTATTCATGAAATAATAATAATTTCATGTTCATGAAAAAAATATGATTAATATTTTATATACCTAAAGGCTTCCTGGTGTACAGTTTGTTGCTGGTGTTCTCTTTGTTCTTTTCAGCATCTTTTTAAATAGTCAGAATTTTAAAAAGCAATTTAACTTTTTATAATGTTAATTTGATTTATTGGTGTTATTTATTAACCAATTTGCTTCTAGGTTGATTTTCTTAAGTGCTAAGATTCATAATGGAAACACTGACACAACTTTAAGTATAGAAGCAAATGCTATTCTAATAATTCAGCTGAATAAATACCAGCCAGCATTTAGTTATTTTCCCAGGAACTGGATAAACAGCCACTTCCTTTTTAGTGTCTCTTTGTAAAGCAAAAGTTCCACAGCCTTCTAATCAACACTATGAAATTTTCTATTAAAAAACCTCCAACCTTTCTTTTATTTATTCTGTAAGATCTTTGTGGTTCCATATTAGTCATGTTAAAAAAAAAAAAACCAAACAAAAAACAAACAAACAAACAAACAAAACGCAAACAAAAGAAAACCAAACAACAAAAAAACAACAAATACACTGACTTGGCAATGAACCACATTCTGACCTATTTCAAAATGCACCATTTCTGACCCGTGTGGCTTTTATAGATGTGAATAAGAGAATGAACTCAGCTAAATAGTGGACATGCTGATATATGTTTCAACTGATAGGGAGATTTTATTTTGATCATTTTTTGGAATTTGCAGTGAAGTTGCCAATGAGTTTGAATAACCTGGTCCAGATGATCCTGTCTGGCAGAGGGGTTGGAGTAGGTGATCTTCCGAGGTCCCTTCCAACCCCTACCTTTCTGTGAATTACAGGAGACACTCCTCTGTAGTGTGTCGGAAGGTTGCACTTAGGGGTTCCTCAAGATATCACCCCATGGTGAAAAGGTGACCTGTTGTTGTGGTCACAGAACTGACGTGAGTTCCTGTTTGTAAATGAATGTGTGTGTTGAATTAATCACAGAATCACAGAACCACAGAATCACAGAATGGTGGGGGTTGGAAGGGACCTCTAGAGATCATAGAGTCCAACACCCCTGCCAGAGAAAGACAAACCTAGAGTAGATCACACAGAAATGCAACCAGACAGGTCTGGAAAGTCTCCAGAGGAGACTCCACAACATCCCTGGGGAGTCTGTTCCAGTGCTCTGTAAACCTCACAGTAAAGAAGTTGTTTTTATCTCCCTTATGAGGAGAGGCTGAGAGAGCTGGGGCTCTTTAGCCTGGAGAAGAGGAGACTGAGGGGGGACCTCATCAATGTCCATCAATATGTTAAGGGTGAGTGTAGGGAGGATGGAGCCAGACTCTTCNGAAAGAAGTCCTGGAGTCAATGCAAGAAGGAATATCATCAGGGGGACATGCTGAAGGGGTATTACAAGTTAGCTAAATGCTAGGGAAGAATAAAGCTACCTTCTCTTTATCAGTTTTTCGGGTGTGGGGATTGAATGCATACTCAGTAGGTTTGTAGATGACATGAAATTAAGCAGGACTGTTGATCTACTTGAGGGAAGGATCTACAGAGAGATATGGATGGGTTGGATCAATGGGCTGAGGCCAGCTGTAGTATGAAGTTTAATAAGACCAAGTGCAGGGTCCTGCATTTCAGTCACAACAACCCCAGGCAATTTCACAGGCTTGGGGAGGAGTGGTTGCAAAGTGCTCTGCAGAAAAGAATCTGGGGATGCTGGTAGACAGTTGGCTGAACATGAGGCAACAGTGTGCCCAGGTGGTCAAGAAAGCCAAGGGCATTCTGGCCTGGATCAGGAAAGGTGTCAAAGTCCTTATCAAGATAATTCAGTTTGCTGAAATTCTATAATGGTTAACAAGCCTCAAAAAAAAAAAA